>JARHVA010000537.1:4080000-4370000 GCA_037957365.1 Torreya grandis | reverse complement strand
TGATCTAAATAGACTAAAACTATAAATATTTATATTCTATAAAATAGGTTAGTCTTCATACATTTTTGAATTTAAAAGGGTAGATTGATATATCACATACTATATTTATAAATTAAAAATATATGAAAGAGAGATGCACTTAGCTAGTTTCTCTTTTTTTACTCATTGGTTATTACAGTTGGTAAAAAATTGTGTATGTCTGGTCTATAATTACTTAGATAAAAAAATATGATATCAAAACATGCATTACCATTTCCAAATAAACTCAAAACCATTATGTGTATAGCATCATCATTGTTTCTTACACAACACACCCTAATTTCATCACATAAATCATTGAACCTCCTTTTTTTTGGAGTCTAGTCTTGTAGTCTAATCAAGTCTAGATCTCTTTTCATTCACTGTCTAATTGAAAATGTTCCCCAATGCATGAATTTTTTTATATTTTATTGGATTTAATCTTTAAACTAATTTAAACTTAATATTTTCATTCTATGCATGTATTCTAGAAGATTTTTGGAAATTGGATTTGTACTAGCAATTAGATTTGTATTGACAATTAGATTTGTATTGGTAATTACATTTGTATTAAAATAACTATCTAAATTTGTCATAAATCTAATAAGTCTTGGTTTTTTCTATATCACATTTTTAAATTGAATTAATGTTCTAATTTTTAGATTTATTAAGATTACTTAACTATTTTAGAGTTTTTCTACTTCTTCTCCTAAGCAATTAAATACATTTTTACTTTATTTTGATTTAAAATGACTACAAATTCATGTAATTTTATTATTTTTTATTCAAAAAATGGGCTTAATTGACTTTAGGATTGATCAAATAACCATGTATTTGTAAAGGTTTATTCAACACTTAGTCACTTTTGTTTATATTAGACTTTTTTTTATTTTATTTCAAATTTCATATTTTATGTCTAACGATCATTATTTTCCCAATGAGTCCCTAGGAAAGCAAGGAGTTTCCACTTGTTAGTCACTAACATTATCAGGTTTCCTTTCACCTTAGTCATTTTTATTAGATATTATGAGTAAGTGGGATCATGTTGTATGGCACAATCCAACATCCCTACTTCCTCAAACCCCTTTAAGCTTCTTCAACTAAACATAGATATAGTGAGTATCTAGGATGTTGACAATTGTCATGATCCTAATTATTCACCTCATTATGGATTCTAGGTCTATGAGTCTAGGAATTAGAACTTCTATATGCATGGTATCATGACATGTGGTGTGATCCCATTTTATTACAATCCAAAGACTCTTTGTATGTTTTCAAGTAATAGTAGACCTATCATATTCCTAGGATCATAACACATGGCATAATCCTATTTACTCAATCCCATATGATGATATGTATGCTTTCAAGTCTTAGTTAAGGTCCTGATTGAGATAGATTATAAAAAAAATTAATATCTAAGTGTGTCAAAATCATACAAGTCATCAACCCAAGTAAACACTAAGTTAGGGCCCAAATGAGTGAATTATTGTCATGTGTTAGGGACTACCAACTATACAACATTTATGCATCCAAATCAAAATTACATGAACCTAAATTTGATGTTTTTTAGTCTATTAGGACTATCATATAACTAAGATGTTTTCCCTTTAGATCAAATTATTTAAATTTTTTCAAGTCTTTAGATTTTGGGTCCATTTTGGATTACTTAAGGCTAGACAAATTTATTGACTTGTTTGGAGAAGTAAAGCTAAAATAGAGAAACACATTTTTTTTTATCAAGATCCATAGAAGAAAATTTATCATCAAGAGAGGATTAGAATTTTTTAAATATAATTAGGGTATCCCTTATATCAAAGATATTTGTTATTTTGAAACAAATTTCCATGGATTATTTGGTCTTGAGGACATTATTAAAATCTTTCATATCACCTCATCCCTTAAAAATCTCTAAGATTGATAATGTTTATATGTTATTTGATTTTAAGTAGACTAAATTATCTATGTAATTAGAAAGGGACCCATTTTATCATGGTTTATTGGTTTTATTTTTAAATATTTTCTAATTAGTTATTTTTTATAATTTCATAAATTATGACTAGTCTATTTATTAAAAGTCTAATAACTAGTTTTATTTCTTGTAAATATAGATTCATTGATACACTACCACATATAAATATCTCATATCTCTACTTCTCCATAAAACTTTAGATATATAGCTTTCCATTTCATCCTCACGGTTCCTGGGATGACACCTTGTGGAATAATCATATTTCCCCAAGCCCCCAAGATGATCAGGACATAGAGAGTAGGAAGTAGACCTCTCAAGTAAATTAGATGATAAAAAATGGTATAAATCCACTTATTCACACTTTTTTATAAATCAAGAGTAAAATCAAAAATCAAGTGAGTTCCTGAGATCAAGGAACATGCCATAATATTAAGACTTTAGGGTAGTCAAGATATTGGAAAATTGTTGAGGATATACATAGGTCTAACTAATGAAGTTATTTATACTTGTCAATATATATATGAACCATGGTTTAAATAAAATTAAATACCCTGAAACCCTCAAAAAATTTCAAGTTGATATAAAATTGACACATAGTATGACGTTAGCATACCATAGACATGTTGGCTTTTTAGAACAGTGAAAGGTGGACACATGGAATGACCTTTATAAGATGATACATATACTAACAAAAATAATATTCAAGCATAAAATTGATGCTCATTCCCTTCTAGGTCATTAATATTTATAAATTAGACTCTGAGTCCAACATGATCTAAGTAATCACTAAATATCTTATCTCCTAGTGCAAATAGATCATGAAGTTAGATTCTAAGCTAAATCATATAGTGGGTTGAGTCAAAAAATGGAATGTACATCAAGATAAAGCAAGATAATATTGATAAAAGGAAAAATAAGTCCTTAATCAATAATGATCACCTTAGTAAAGTGCATAGTCAATTTTTGAGAGCAGTGTTTGAGGCTTGAAAATAAAGTTGGTTCCAAAACTTAATACCATGATAATTGATCAAGAGAATCAAGATTCATTTAGAAATATGTGAATTGTAATAAAATTTTATTCTAATACCTCCTTGATACTAATATTTAATGGAAAAGGGTGTATTCAAAAGATAGGTTGTTATCTTGAAGATGAGAATACATTAAATTTTCACCTTTGTTAGTGCCTATTAGTTAATGTATGTAACCAATTAATGGGTGGGTATTGCAATGAATATTTTTAACCATCTAGTGGGTGGATAAGATCATGGAAAATATATATAATTAAACCAATGAGATTATGTAAAAGACTTGTTGATTAGTATTATAAAGTAGAGTATAAGACCAAACATTTTTTATACAATTTCTTGTTTTCCTAGTTAGATTTTCTTGTAAGATTTGTTGTTATAAAGCATTTTATATACTTCCCTTGATTATGGTAGATCCAAACACTATTTTAAATAAAAATATATACAAATTGAAAGGTTGTGAATGCCTATGTTCATTATTTGTTCATGCATATGCTATTTTTTCTATAATTATTCATAGTTGAATACCTCAAACTCTCACATCATCTTTTTTCATGGTTGTGTGCATATTGGCTAGGTTACATATTGGTTCCATGGATTTCATATAATTAAAATAAATTAGAATTATTCTAGATACAAAACAAAATTACATATTTCTCTTTACCCTTATCTTTTTCTCTTTTTTATACATCTATTAGAGTAAGGAGAAAATATCAAAAGTTTCAATCCATGTTTACAATATTTATCTTGATTTTAAGCCTTGTCATTGTTATTAGTGCATTGTTGAAACCATGTATAAAATGAAAAATTATTAATTTATTCATATACTAATATCAAATTCATTTTTCTTATTATCTGATAAACCAATTCACAAGACCATACTTATCATTTATCAGAATTTATTTTAAATATGTTGCTTGAAATGTAATAGTTTTACTTAAATTAATAAGTTACCTTGAAATCCAAGACCTAGCAGTAGTATACCTTGGGGAAATTTGGTCTCCTTTTAGGAGAGGTTAGGTGTATTTCCTCCATAACTATATTAGTTTACTAAACAACCCATCAACAGATTGTTGCTAGAAAGAGGGCTTGTTCTGTAATATTTCTTTTTATTTAATATTAATTTTAGCCTTGAAGTTACCTTGTTTTGGTCTAAATGACACACAATTTGGTAAATTAAATATAATTTAATAGGATAATATCTAATGATTATGTTTTATTGATATCCTATTGCATACCTTTTAACCCACCTATGGTATTATATTGGTTGGGCAGAAGTTTTTACCCTATGAACATTCCATGGCTTGGTCATGACCTACCTAATAATCTTGACAAATTTTGTTTAAAATATACCCACATTAAGATTTAAACAAGTGAAGAGAACATTAATGGATTTAAAGAAGCCATCATCTGAACCTAGATAGAATGTGAGGATGTGTCATGTTGCCTATTTCCATACTCCATGAATGGATATGCTTATTATTAGCACATAGGTCTACCAAATGGATGAATCACTTAATTGAATAACTTTTTAAAAATGTTTTTTAACCATTTTAGTGTGCATATTGATCATGATACCTTATAATACTAGTTATCTACCACCTATAGGGATCCAACTAAACCCATAAACTCATTCAATAGTCATTTTCACCTATTGTACATGAGCTTTAAACATTCATTCTTGAAAATATAAGTGGTAGTTATTGATGTTTATTTGAGAACATTATATCAACTAACTATTGTGCTTATTTATAAGACCTACTCTTCACTCACTTCCTTGGCATAAAATTATCAATAAGTGTTCATCATTGAATAATAAGCTATGCCACATGGTTATCATGTTGATCGACTCTAATCATAAATTTTTTTAGGAGTTCACAACTAAAATCTTGAAACTTATTTACTTATATGTTATCTTATAGACCAATGTGTGCCTTATAATTAGACCTTGACTAAATCTTGTTTCCTAAAAAACATCCCTATGATAAAACATAACCCTGTTATTTATTTTAATGTAAGTGATCATGATATTTAAACTCTTTATTATTAGGTGGTTTTTCCTTTTGTTAATAATCAAGTGTCTTATGGTTAATTTATAGATCTAGTTTCATTTATTATATGAGGTATTTAACCAATAATGTAGGGGATGGATTACGAGACTAGATTTATAGGTTCACAACTTGGAATCTATGGATGCATAAATGTGATAAATGTTGAAACAATCATGTTGACTAAGAATGTCCCATTAAAAATGAATGGTCCAATAATTAAGAGTAGTGGTGATGATGGTTTTGATGATGAATAAATAACAATAATATCAAGATATTTCCTAAATGAAGATTTAAGTAATAAATATTTGTATGCACAAGATGAATAATAAAAAAAATATTGAAGTTAGAATGAAGAAATAATAAATTATTTCTTATGGATAGATGAAGAATATGAATTATAGACATCTAAAACATCCATATCATATGATTATGCTCCTATAATTGGTAAGTTGGTTTGAGAAGATTAACATATTAATGGTAGAAAATTGACAACCATACTTTAATCATAAATGGAGGAAGTAAAATAGATTCAAGTGGTTTTCCATAAATATAAATAATTATACTTTTTGAATAAATATGTACAATGGGAATAAAAAAACCCATGAGATCCCCTTAGTAAGAGGCATTGTTAAGACTGACATGAACAACCATGAGAATAATTGACCAAATGAAGGAATGAAGTCAGTAATAGTTAGAGATAACAATGACTTGATCTAATACATCTATCCATAGAATTCAACCACTAATAATAAATCCACAAGGACCTTTACTTCAGAAAAAACAATTCCACATCTTATGGATGAAAAAATTATAATATGGATAATGCCAAAATTCCCATATTAGTTGAAGAATAACCAATAGTGGATTCACCACTAGGTTTCCATAAAGAAAACATATCTACCAAGTTTGGTATACAATTTTCTCTAATATGTATTAATGCCCACCCTTATCCCTCACACAAAATTAATTTTTGTACAAGGGTATTTCTTAAATTATATATGAGGTACTTGTTATTAATGGAATGTAAATACATTTTTGAGTTCTATAACATAAACATGATTTACTTGGATGAAAACATTATTAATAAGGTTATTTGGGATGGGTTTTTTTCAATGTAGAGGATGACATAGATGGAAGTACATGTCTTCTATTGGATAAGATTCCTACCAACCTTATCAAAATATTGAACATGACAATGTTCTATTTTAGGTGTTTAATTAGTGAGGAGATCTTGTTTCTTGTCAAAAGACATCTCTTGAACCCCTACTTCCAAGTTTTAGATGAGTTGGAATGATCCTATAAATATTTTCCTTTGGTTTCCTTGCTTTTCCTTCCTTTTTTTTTGCTTTTCTATTTTTTTCTTAGTTTAGGTTTATTCTCTTATTTTATTTTTATTTTTCCCTTTTTGGTTCTATTCCCAAATATGTCATATGGTTTCACATTGGTCAATGAAAAGTGATGAAGTGAAAATCCTAAAAGTAGGTAACATAAGTGGCATTTTTTGTAAAGGTGTTTTTCAAGTTATTTTGTGGCCTTAAATCCTATCATTGGGTCAGTATTGAAGGTTGAGATGGTTAGATGTGTCATAGGTTTTTTATTGTTTGGGTAAGTCTGGGTAAAATTAGTTGGTTATTAAAGGTATCTTAGTTGGTTTTTTAATCTCATTGGATGAATATATTATGCTAAAAGCATAGGGTGAAAAGTCTATAGTTTTGTCTTTCATTTTTGATAGTAATCCCAAACCCTGAACCAAGGCATTAAAAAAAGAAAAAATAAATGAAAATAATATTAATTGTAGAAAAACTCAGTCCTAGGTGATTTAAGGAAATCTATACATGGGATATGGACACTTGGTTAGATGTAGAGTAAGGCCTTGATAGGATTAGAGACAACTTTGTTAGGGATATATAAGTTTGGATGAAAATGGAACAATGTATAAGAAAATGTCTTGAAAGTATAAATTGCTAACCTTATGGTTTAAAGCATAGAAAGTAATCCTTCCAGGTCCTATGAAACAATAAATCAACTCATTTTTTCATAGATAAAGACAGTAATGATACTGGATGTGGTCACTTAGCTACTTTCATCTTCTCCCTTCTTTGATTTGTTCATGTTATAAGCATCATTTTAGCAAGATATTATCAATTATTTGATTGTTTATTTGATTCAAAGTAATTAAGAATATTTTCTTATCATAGTCATAATTTGTTTTTTATTACACATCATGCCCTAATTTCATCACTAAAATCATGGAACCTCTTTTTGTATTGAGTCTAGTCTTCTAGTCTTATCAAGTATGGATCTCTATTTATTCATTATTTGATTAAAAAAATTTCCTCAACAAGTTGAAACTTTGATATTGTATTGGACTAACTCTTTTTACTAAGTATGAAATTAAAATTTTCATTGTATACATCTAGTCTAGAATAATTATGAAAATTGGATTTGTATGGAAAATTGGATTTGTATTGTTATTTAAGTTTGTATTGATATAACTATATGAGTTTATCACAAATATGATAAGTCTTAGTTTATTCTAGATCAAATTTTTTGAAGTGCATTAAATTTCCCATTTATAGATGATTTTAACTCAAGTTTATACATATTACCCATTTATTTTATAATTTTTTCACTTTTTTCCTGAATAATTTAATCCACTTCTACATTATTTCAATTTAAAATGACTAAGCACTCATGTATTGGTATCCTTTTACTTAGTCATTATTCATAAAAATGGGTTCAATTGGCTTTATGATTTGTCAAATGAAAAAAAAAAATCAAAGGTTTATTCGATATTTAGTCACTTTTATTTAATCTAGACTTTGTTGTTTTATTTTGAATTTCATATTTCTAGTCTAATAGTCACCCAACTTCCCCACAAATCCTTGGGAAAGAAAAGAGAAACCACCTATGTTAGGTCATTTGATCTAAAGTATATTTATTTATATACTTTATTATGTTAGTGTGAACTAGGAATTTTACTCAAGAGAGGATGGTTATTTTAGTGTTAGTCCCAAAAAGAAATCAAAATGAAATAAACACACTAGCATAACATCTCTAGGCCTAGTTACTAGGGGGAGCTTAGTTAATAAAACATGAATGGAAAACATAACTAAAATGAAAAATAAACCTTAGTTTACCTTCCTTAGATGATCCAAAGTGCTTTTTGTAGTGGCTTACTCAGTTTGTGCTCATGAAGTCTATATCAATGGAAGCTTGGCTACCTCCATCCCTCATTGGAACCTTGTGTGGCTTTGGCTTGGCTTGGCTTGGTTTGGATCAATATTTTATAAAAATAACAATAATTTGCATGAATATTTGGAATCAATTCAACATTATAACTTTGGAATATGAGAGCTTAGAATTATGGCTTTAAGGCTTGTTATTTATAGACTTTTGGAATGATTTGAGGATCAACCATGATTGTCCATCTCAAGATTGAAATGTGTGGCCATGGATAAATCCAAATATTAAATTCATTCTATAAATATCCCCATTAATATTTGGGATATAGGGGAAATTAATAGGCATTCAAGGGCTATGATGAGGCATGGGAGGCATGAATATTGATATTTGTGGCATTTATAGCATAGGGATGTCTTCCCAAGAAATGAGGTCACTTGATCATGCAGGTATTCAATATTTATTTCCAAAAAGAAATTATTAAACAAGTTCTATGGAATTCTTAATTAAGCTCTAAATTGTTTTAATTAGCTCTTAAGTATGATTAAGAACTTTGTGCACAAATTACTCACATTGATCAATAGGTCTTGTTATTGGCCTAAAATTTGACTGGATTAGAATTAGGATGTGGTGTTAGATGCATTGTATCCATTATTCCATTTAGGATGATGTTCAAACCAAATAGAAAAGGCACATGTCTTGTGAAAGATAGTTGATAGAAAAGAGCAATCTAGAGCACCCAAGTGCGAAATTGGCATTTTGACTCAAAATGATCTGATTAAAGTTAGTTACTTCATAAAAATTACATTACCCCATTTAGTGATACCCTAGCCAAAATAAACACTTTAATATATCAATTTAAACTCATTTAATATGTTTTAGCATTTTTAGGCCAAATTGTGTTTTTTGGTATAAAATGGTCAAAAACCTATTTGAAAGTCATCAATGGATAGATTTAGGTGTCTATAGTTTGCCCCTATTTGGGAAGGAGTTACAAGTTATAGGCATAGTAACATCTTATCAAAGAATGAAAAGGTCTTGTATGCCTACAAATACAATCATGATGAACTCACTGTATGATTCCCCTTTGACGGAATGGTTGGCATAAGGAAATGTCAACAAGTGGTCCCTTGAAAGAAAGAATGGGGATGAGGGGACCAAAGGAAAGGAAAATGATGGGATGAGAACACAATGATATTGAAAAATTAGTTTAAATCATTGAGAATACAAGTGGTATGGTGTAAGAGGGTTTTCTCAAAGGTGGATATAAGTATTGTACCCTAATAGTGGTAATGTGGCATGAAAACATAATGATTTGCCCAAAGGAAATTATAATCATTGAGAAAATGGAGCTGCCCAAATTAGGATAGACAAATAAGATAATAAAATTCCCCTGTATGGGTAAAAAATGTAAAGGGGTGACAACATAATGATTTTCCCAAAGGTGGTTATAATCATTGAGAAATACAAGTGGGGCAGTGTGCAATGATTTACCCATAGGAAATTATAATCATTGCACCCCAATTATGGAAACCATAATTGATTAGTTGATTGATGATGGTAATCAGATACAAAGGATAAACATGAATCAAAATCACTTTCTAGTAAGGAGATTCTCATCCAAACTAACAAAGGTTGAAATTATTTCATTACATAATTACTATGTTTGGGATATAATTAGGATTGAATCAAGATGTTGGTACTGAAGAGATGTTGATGCCACCTTTATTGAATAGACTTCTTGAAGTTGAGGTTTGTTGTAACATGTTTTGGTAGGCATCATGTTATAACATCATGAGGACTTGGCCAAAATATGCATAAGGATTGACTCCTAAAATATAATATTTAATAAAAAACAATGCACCAATGATAAAAAATGAGATGCAAATGTAGACATATGAATATGGATGGATTCAAGTGTAAGTGTGAGAAAGGAATCACGTAATGAATGCACATAGACTAAATCAAGGAAATAGTATGGAAATAAAACAAATAGACACAAACAAAATAACAAAGAAATAAACACAGTAATTTAAGCCATACGAACATTGCCCCTAAAAATAGATGACAACTTAACAAACTAACAGAATGGGGGAATAGAATAAAAATAAGGGGGTGGCCAATCTATATCCATATGCACTAGGAAAGTGGATTTTGCCTACATAGTTCCATGGACATAATGTCAAACAAAAAATTTAGGCCAAATGTAGTTTTCCTAGGAAATGGGAAGAAAATGATAACTGAAGAAAATAAATAGAATGGATGTCATAGAAGAATATGAATGGCCTTACAAAATCGCAAGTGTGTGGGATAAAAGCACAAAAGGATGGGGAAACTAAGGAATAAGTGATTTATTTGTGACTTAGTAAGGGTTTCCAAAATCCTTGAGGTATAAAAGTGGTCAATATTTTTGGTTTTTTCTAATAGTTTTACAAAAGTTTTTGGAATTTTAGAGCATCTCAACTCAATTAAGGATGAAAAGATACTAAAATGGTTCAAACTCATAAAATGGTGAGAGTGTGGCTTAAGTTTCTCATAAAATGGTGAGAGCACATAGAAAGGGTGACTAATCTAACCTCAAAAAATATCGAGCACTACCTACATAGTCCCAAAGTAGGACCTCAAGTCACTATAGGTATGCCCTATATGAGAGGAATCTGACTAGTGTAGCCATTTATTCAAACAAAATAGGCATAGTTATTATAAAGGCATAGTACAATAGAGGAAATGGCAAGCCGGTATGTCAAGGCTCAATAAACAAATTTTACCCCTAGTTTACCCATAGTTAGTTATAAATAAGACACAATGGCATAGATAAATGGTACTAATTTTTGTAGAGGTGATTATAATTATTATCAAAACTAGTGATAAAAAAGAAATAATGAACAAAGGATGTAACTACTGAGACTTTTGTCATATGGCTCTAAAATACTCTCTATCTGAAATGATTGAAACACTTGCTAAAATTTCACAGATTCATTGGTGCTAAAAATGTGTGATTAATGGTGAAACCAAGGTCAAATAGGCTAGGTAAATAAGATTCAAAACATGCTTGGTCGATAGAATAGAATGGTAAATAGATAAGTAATAGGCTAAGAGGAATGATAAGAATGATATCCATACAAAGAAGAAAATTGATAAAGTGACACATATGACATGGTCCTAATAGACAATACACCATAATGTTCAATCATAGTACTACTTGAGGTGAATAATATTCATCAGCTCAAGAAGTTCATCTCCATCTAGTGTGGTGATCTTGTACGCTCCTGATCTATAATGTGTAATAATGATGAAAGGCCCTATCTGGTTTGGTTTGAATTTACCTTTATGCTTCTTCCTTCCCATGGTAATCTTTTGGTTTTCTTTGAAAACAAGATCACCAAGTTCAAATGTTCTATACCTGACACATTGATTGTAGTGGCTTTTGAGTTAGTTTTGATATGACTAAAGATTGTGTAGCACAGTTATGCATTTTTTATCAGGTAGGTCTAGCTCTTGCAAGTGAGCTACTTGATAGTCGTGATCATCTAGGATATGCTTGAAAGATATGCATAGTGAAAGTAACTCAACCTAAATGGGAAGGATGGCTTTGGTACCATAAACAAGTGAGAATGGAGTGGCTCCTATGGGGGTATAGTGATTGGTATAGTATGCCCAAAGGGCACAAAATATCTAAAGGTAATACTCATAATCAACATCATTGACAATATTTTTGAGTATGTTAAATTTTATTTTGTTGGATGCCTTATCCTAACCATTACCTTAAGGGTAATATGTTTTATAAAAATGTTGTGTGATACTATATTTGACACATAGCTTGTCAACCTCCTTGTTCTTAAATGATCCTCCATTATCAGTATAATATCGAAAGGGATACCATAGTGGTAGATGAGATGGTTGAAGATGAACTTGGAAATTTTCTTTCTAGTCATGTAAGTAAGGGGTATAGCTTCAACTCACTTACTGAAATATTTGGTGGTAGTAAGGATGTGTTTATAGCCATCTAAAGATGTAGGATTGATTTTCCCAATGAGGTTGAGTCCCCATGTAGCAAATGGCCATGGTATCAACATTGGTTTTAGAGTCTTGGCTAGGGCATGAATCAAATTGGTATATTTTTTACATTTGTCACACTTCTTTACATATAAAACTATATTTATGTCTATCATGGGCCAATAATAACTAGTACATAAAAGCTTTTTGGATAAGACTGCCTTGCTATAATGGGTACCACATACTTCTTCATGTACTTTATATAATGCTAGTATAGATTCTACCAATTTTAAACAATGAAGTAGAGTTCCATCAAAATTATGGTGGTAGAGGGTTGATCCAAGTAAGGTATAATGAGTGGTTTGGTGAATGAAGGCTTTGGTTTGTTTTTGGGATAAATCAAGTGGTATAACTTGGTCATAGAGGTAATTCTAAAGGTCTGAATATGAGATAGAATTAGGACCAATAATATCAAAAATCATGGAAATGATTGAAGGTTCATAAGCTGGTGTGATCAAATTCTTGATAAAGAATTGATACTCTCTAGCTTTATCCATTTGTCAAATTAGGGAGCCAATAGTAGCCATGGCATTAGCAATTATATTACTATCCCTTGGTCTATGCTCAAATTGGATATCTATAGTTTACTTTTTAAGAGTGTCAACCATAGCTTTGTAAGGAACCAACTTGTCATCTTTAGTTTGGAAATGTTTTGTGACATGATTGATGATTAAATAAGAATCACCATAAACCTTGAGATGAGATATGTTCCATTTCATTATGTGTCAAAGTCCTACAACAAGTTCTTCATACTCAACCATGTTGTTATTATAAGGAAAAATGATTATAAAAGACTTAGGAATTACATTCCCTTATGGTGTGATAAATGAGAGGCCAGCCCCTGATCCATATGTAGTAAATGATCCATCAAAATATAGCTTTCATTATTGATCTTCAAGAGGTATGCCAATTATGTTCATTATGGATTCATCTAAAAACTAGAATGTGAGTGGCTCTATGTCTACAATGGGTGCTTCAATAAGCTCATCTTCAAGGACTTGTCCCTTCATTGCCTTTTGATTAACATACTCTATGTCAAAGTCACTAAGAAGAATGATCCACTTGGTCATTCTACCTTATAAAGATTTTTTAGATAGTAGATACTTGAGCAGATCTACTTTTGAAATGACCATGGTCTTATTCTTCAACATGTAATGTCATAATTTTTGAGCTATGAAGACCATGGCTAGATATGTTTTTTTAACATGTGTATAGTTATGTTCATATGTAACCAATGTAGGGATTAAGTAGTATACTACATTATCTTTTCCATTATCATCATGTTGATCTAGAAGTGCCTCCAAGGCACTATCCATAGCTGATAGGTACAATAAAAATGGTTTTCTTGGCATAAGGGGTAACAAAATAGGTATATTTTCTAGGTGATCTATGAGTTACTAAAAAGTTATTTGGTAGTGATTATCCTAGTGGAATGTAACTCCCTTATTCAAAATATGTGTAAATTGATGACACTTGTCTGCTAACTGAGATATGAAGAATCAAATTTACTAGATCTTACCTTGTAAAATATGGAGCTGCTTTAAATTAATTGGTGGTGACATCTATGTTATAGCTTAAACTTTGGCTGGATTGACTTAAATGCCTCTGTGACATAAAATGAAGCTGATTAATTTGATGGATGTTACTCCAAATACACATTTATTTAGATTTAATTAGACTTTGTACTCATGGATTTTTTCAAATATCCTACATAGCACTATTGGATGGTTGGCCTTGGTTTTTTATTTGCCTATTATCTCATCGACATAGTCTTCAACAATATTATGTATCATATCATGGAATATGATGGTCATGACTCTTTGATATGTAGCTCCATCATTATTAAGACCAAATGGAATTACTTTATAATAGAATGGTCTCCATGGATTGATAAATGTTATCTTGTGTTGATATTTTGGTGCTATTATGATCTACTTATATCCTAAAAAGTCATCTATGAGTGAAAACATCTCATAACCCAAAATAGAGTTGATGATCATGTAAATATTAAGTAATAGAAATTCATCCTTAAGGAAAGCTTTGTTTATGTCATGAAAATTAGTATAGATTCTAATTCCTACAGGATTTTTGCTAATAGGTATAACATTATATTTCCATTCTGAGTAGTCAATACATCAAAAACATCCTACTTTTAAGATTTTTTCCAACTCTTTATTTACTAATATGGCAATACGAGGATAAATCTTACATAACTTTTAATTAATTGGTTTGACATTAAGATTTACCACAAGGTGATGTAAAACCGATATAGGGTCCAAACCTAGCATGTTAGAATAAGCCCATGTAAACATATCTTTAAATTCTTTGAATATAGCTATAAAGACTTCACGCTCCTCTTGAGTGAGGGATGCACCTACTTTTATCTTTTTTAGGTCTGATGGTGTCCTAATGTTTACCTATATTGTATCCTTGAATAGAAGGGTTGAGTCAAATTCTAGGATGGTAGGCAAAGACTTTAACTATTAGACTATATCAGGGTCTTTTGTTAGGTCTTGCTCATCGACTTCTCCTAGGCATGATAAATTTGAGTCCCCCAATGGGAGATCTAGGCATGTGACAAAAATAGTATGAAATTCTTGAAGGATTTGATCAAACACTTATTGTTTCTCAAAATTTAACTTAGATCCATAGGCAAGTTCATTGTTGATGGTCTCCTAGTCCAAATTTGAAGAATAATGAATACCCCCATCTAATAGTGCTTGAAACAAGTTTTCACCACTAAACTAGCCTTTATCTTTACTTTATCCTTGGTCAAAAAGTGCCTAAAAGAGGTTTTCACTTTAGGAACTCAATTTTTTATTTATTTGTTTTTGGCTAAGGGTGTTCACCTACTCTCCAAAATAGGCATTAGGATCTAATGTGATTAAGAACCCTAATTTATGATCTCCCAATGGAATGTTGTCTCTAAGGCCTAGAAAGTCACAAAATGCCTCATTGTTCTAAAACTCATCAATTAATAGATTGGATTCTTATTGGTCCCAATCTATTAATTGGGGATAGTATAATGGGAATGGGTTATTATGAATGATTTGGCTAAGGGTACATATGACATTGTTATTAAACATGTTAGTCTCAACTAGGTCATTGAAGACAAGGCTAGGATTAGACTCTACTTCATTTTTGGCATCATCATCACTAGACATCAATGATGGAACTCTAATAAGATATGTGGGGGCACCCCTAGTAGTTTAAATCCAAGTCCATAAGGTCTTTTCTACTTAGTCATGAAAATTAGCTCAATGGTTCTTTGTTGATTCTATCTGAGGCTTTTTCCTTCATAGTCTTGATTCTCCAAGATCTTATTGTGAATAGGATACTTTGCATTTTTATAATAATTAGCTTGGTTGTCATTTTATAACCATGATTCATCCCCTTTAAGAGGGTCTGGTTCTAGGCCAGATGCTGGTAAAAACATGATAGGTCCTAAGTTATGAAGTTTATCTTTACATTTTCATTGCCAATGCATGTATGGGGTAACTTTAGGTCTTCCAAAGGTCTTTGGATTCTGAGGAAGATTGGAAATATGGAAGGTATCATGGGTCACATACTCACCTGGGCCATTATCTAAAATGGTAAAATGATTGGAAACTTTAAGAGGTGACATGTGGGAAATGGAATTTAGGGTATTAAGATCTATGCAATTACCCTCTAGAGAATCAATAAGTATGGCCTTTCTTTTATCTTTCTTGAAACTTGGATTCATGTTGTATTATTAATTATAGATTTAAAACTTGACTTCAAGATGTTTGTAGTGTTCATATAGGTGCAAATCTCTTAGAATATTTATCTCCATCCCTGAATGGGATAACTTGATACATTGGTGTAGTGTTGATGGGACTACATGAATCTCATGTAAATAAGGCCTACCTAGAATCATATTATATGACAACTCAAGATCAAGCACATGGCAAAGTGTATCACAGGTCAAAGGCCCAATGATAATTGGAAAGCTAATGGTGCCTTATGATTCTCTCTCTTATTTATTCTAGGCTTTGATAGTTATCATTTCTGGTTGGAGATCTGCCATTGTGTAGCCAAGAATCTTAATGAGATTTAGAGACACTATGTTGAGGCCTGATCTATTGTCTATAAGGAAACATTTCACTTTATGCTTATTTATAAAAACTTATATGTATAATGGATTGTTATGGAGTGGGCCAAGGGAAGCCACATCACTTTGGTCGAATGTGACTTGTTAGGTTAGAGCTAGGTGTCTAACCAAAGCTTGAAATTTATCAAGGGATATATCACTAAAAATGGTGGATTGGGTTAAAAACTCAATCAAAATGTTTTTTATGGATTGTTGACATTCACAACAAATCTAAAATAGAGATCTAGATTGGTGACTTCTATAATTATTTCATAATATCAAACTTATTTTATGGTTTAGTGGTAAATGGATTATTTCAAGGTTGAATGACTAGTTGGATAATGGGTAAGGTGGAAGATTGTTGTGGGCCTAAAAAGGTAATCCATGACCTATAAGTTATGATTGTATAATTGGGAGTAAGTATAGGACCATGATTGTTGATAAATGATGGTGATGGTGTGGGACTAGATAAGACAAGTCTTAATTTCTAGTGCACTTGTATGTGGTCATAGGGCAAGGATGAGTTATTGGTATAAGGTCCAAAAGTGGAAATCCTAGTTTTCTAGTTCACCTGCATGTGGTCCTAGGTCAAATAAGGATCATCCATGTAATTTGGTTGAGTGATATTATTTAGAAATGGTCTAGATTAATTAGTGATCAGTCTAGGATTAATAGAGATAGTGTTAATGCTTCCCCCTAAAATATGAACTAAAACCCTATTGTAATCATGTGAAACTACATGGTAGGTTTGTTGGTTGTTACTATTTTGACCTTGGTTTTGTCCTTTGTGCTGATGTTGTTGGTTTTATAGTTGATTTTACTAGTTTGACATTTGATTTTGATACTTATGATTTTGTTGTTGCACTAGCCATGGTTTTTGTTATTGTTGTTGATTATGATGTGTAAAAGGGTTTTGATAGATGCCAAGACTCTGATTGGAGGTAGAAGCACCACCATCCAATGTGATCTCCCCATTCTCTAACATATTCTCAATCAAATGTTTGATTTGCACACATCTTCATAAATTGTGCCCATTGACCTGATGATATTCATAGAATTCATTTTCATGCTACCAATTAGGATAAGGAATGCCTTATAGATAATGCTTTAGTATAAGCCAACTAATTGAATTAGCAGTGGAAAGTTTGAAAAATATAGACTCAATAGGCTCTCCAAGGTCTATAAAAACATGATGCATAGGTACAATTCTCCTTATAGGAAGGTTTTGCAATGGTAAAGGTTGTGGCATTTGTTGTGTGGGTCTTGATTGTTATGCTTGTGACATTGGTTGAAGAGGTTGTCAGGTAGGAGTTAACTAAAAAGGTGGTGCAAATGATGTTTACACCATTTAGACATGACGTGACTTAGTTACTCCATTTTCTACAACATTATTATTATAGTTGAATTATTTTGGTCTATCTAAGTTATTGGCATGTGCTAGTTGTGATGCTAGAATATGGATTGGATGTTGGTTTTGGTCACTTCCCTGATTGGTACCTTGGTTCTGATTAGTTGAATGAAGCTTGATAACTCCTTTATTAATGAGAGATCACTCAATCAAAAAACCTTTATCAATGATCTCTTTGAAGTTATTATTGTCAATCAAACTTGTACCCTTGTGAAGTTAGTTTTAGGCCTTCATAATCTACTAAAACATGGAAACAATCATAGGCTATGGTTGACCTAATGAGTGGATTTAATCTCTAGATTATAAGGGCTAGCTCCCTTCGGTGTATCAACTAGGATCCTTGCTCTACTCTACAAATTGTCTAGGAAAAGAGAGATCCACATGAAAGAAAATATTATCTAATAATGGTGATACACCTAAATGATTGGTTGATCCACTTAATTAGAGATCCAAAAAACATTGATTTAAATAAGAAAAAGGCTAAACTTTCAACTCTAGTTGACCAATATGCATAAGTATTTCATGAAAATGTTATATCTTATGATCAAAGCTTGAGGGAAATGATGGAATACGCTGAATTCAAGGCACTAACCAGCCACTCGTATCTACTGTAAACTCAGCCAAAAGACATTAAACATAGAACATGATCTTCATAATCTAATAAATGAGTAACTAGGTAAGAATCAAGACTTGACAAGGAAGGAACCTCTACTACTTTGTTTCACTAAATTGTGAATCTATTTGATGTTTAAGGAGAAATACAAATGAAGGGTAGGGATTAGAGATTAAAGAGAACTCGAATTGGTTATGTGTCATATCCAAATGATGTTGAACACTCTTGTTTAGCTATGGATGACTATCTATGAATAATAAATCACTTCCACTAAAAATATTTTTTAGTAGATATATGAGTGGGATGCCAAGCTACATGCTTATTCCTAGAAGTGTCAAAATTCATTAGGGATGACAATCCACTTTTTAAAACAAATTAGTAATGAATAACAAAAGGAAATAGAAAGTAAGAGAGAAATATTCATACCATTCTTATAGTCTGAGTGTAGCAGAGAGTCATACAATATAAGTAATGTGAGTTATTGGTATTTTTGGAGGTTGTTTAGGTAGGCTTAGAGTTGATAGAAATACATAGCCACTGAAATTAGTTAGGATGCTGATGTTGGTAAGGAGATATGATTGATGTTGGTTATGTGATCAATGTTATTAGGGGTAGTAGGTTCTTAAGAGGTTACATGAGACTTTTTTGAGTTGGTAGATAGATGTTGGTCAGGTTTGTGAGGTTGGGAATAGTCATAAGGGACTGGGTAAGACTCAGATGGGTCTAGATAAAGGGTTGGTATGTTAAAAGTAAAGGGAAATAGGTGAAGGAGTTTTATAACTCCTTCATAAGGAGAGTCAGGATATTTTTAAAGTGATAAATAATATAATCTAAAGTAATTATAAAATGACTATTTAAAGGAATTACAAAACATAGAGATATACTTAGCTGGTGAAATGGATGAACTATGAGTACCAGATAGGTGGCTCTGATGAGGTGAGTTTGAAGCAATATGTGAATAGAAAATACAAGAATGTGCTACTATTTCAAAATAATCCAAGCTCTTAATAGTATATAAATTCCTAATTTGGACTAATTTGTGTAGAGTAACGGTAAGCCTAAATGTAGAAAGTCAAATGCCAAAGCCTATATGTGAATGATTAATTATTTTTATTTTTGTTGACCTAAATATTAGCTTAGAATTTGGCTTAAGTAACCGACTTCAATGATCCCATTGACGTCATTTGAGGGTTGACCGACATCGGTGGCATGAGAATATGTAAAATGGATATTTTTAGCCTATTTTCTTTTCTTTCTCTTGCCAAGTGTGGTATCCATTAGAGAACGGTAGAAATGTGAGGTTAAGAAGAACATAGTTAGTTAGGAATTTATGTTAAGGGTGAGAACAAGTCATGGGTAGTTAGGATTAGGGGAATAAGTCTTGAGGTGACTCAAAAAGTAAGAATTAGTCTTAGGATGAGGTGGCTAGGTAAGGTGGCATAAGTAGTTTTTAATTAACTTAATTAAATATTTTTAAATTGATTAAATGTGTGAAGGGTGAAAACATGGGTTAAAAAGGGTAATTGTTAAAAGGGGATAGAGGGGGGTTTCAATATAGGGAGTTGTACATGTGTGTGATGTAATTTTGGTGTCTAGATTTACCCCTTTTGTCTTATAATTTTTATTGACATGTTGCAAGACAAAAATAGGATTTGGATGCTCCAGGTATGGGATGAGGTATCCCCCCTCAAAATGAGAATTGATGGAGGAGAACATAGAAATGGGTACTAGTTTGATAAGGAGTTAATTGGGTGAGTGGATGTTGAGTGAGAGTGTGGCAACATCACTTCTTACATGTATACTACTGCAAGTTATAGTCGACATAATCAATAATAGGTTAAGGTGAGGAGGACTCAGATAGAAATAACTAAATCATAACTTGTAAGTGATAGTTGATAAAGTTAAAATGATCAAAGCTATAGCTCTAATGGTCCATGTGTTCCAAGTATCTAAGGTAAGAAGTGATCCTAGTAAACACAAAAGGTTACAAGTGATAGGACTAGCTTGGTCACAATCTAAAACACCTAATATACATGTGTGTGTACAATGGCCAACTATAGCAAGGTAGCATAAGTGGTCAAGAAAAGTAATGAAATGTTGGTTTAAAAGGGTTGATGGTTAAGGAGATATTCGTGATCTCTAATCAAAAATTTTAGTTGTTATGGTTAGATATTTAAATGATCTCTAAGGTTAGTTGTCATGGTTGGGGAGATATATGTGATCTCTGAGGTTGGTTTTCATGGTCAGGGAGATATATGTGATCTAAAAGTTACCCTGAACCAAGGGTGTAGTCCAAAGGGTGATGGTTGGGGTTGAAAACTCTAATTTTAAGTTTGTTGATGTTAGTTATGTCACTAATGTCAGTAGTAAGTATTGATGACATCAGTGTATTAGGTCAAGACTATCAACATTAGTGGGAGACCAAATCTGACAAAAAGGGGTTTGTTAGCCCATTAAAACTCATTTATGATAGTTTATTGGAGAAAAAGAGTTCTGAGTGTTTTGGGGCATAAGATATCCCTAGCTTGTCTGTTTGTTATGAGGTGGAGAGATAAGTGGTTGAGAAGAGTGTGTGAGAGTGAGGGTGTGATTGAGTGCTTGGTGGGCCACAATGTGATTGAGATAGTGTTGGTATGGGTAAAGATGGTAGAGGTAGGAGGGGACCCATCTAGAGGTGTGACACCACAAGTGCTATCCATTTTATCCTAGAGGAGATGGAGAGATAAGGTAGGATGCTCTTTGAGTTGAAGTTCAATTTAAGGTAGTTAATTTTCTATGTGGGATAATTTTGAATGTTTGGGGGGGGAAAGTGTAATTAGAGGGATAGTAAATGGGGTAAGGGTAGGTTTGGGTGAATTTGGGATGGGTTGGGTGTAGTTTTTAATAAAAAACTTAAATTTTAAAGGTGGGTTATTTGAACCTAGGACCAAACCAGTCATCGATGTCAGTGGAGCTTGCCAACATCAACTGACACTAGTGTCGATGTTAACTGATACCAAGTGTTGATATCAGCATATAAGATCAATGTTGGTTATAATGTTGGTCATAGGAAAAAACTCTAAATAGGAATAAAAGACCCATTTTAGATCCCTCATTGAGTTAGTCGATGACACTAATGGTCGAACTAGCCTCAAAAGACCCCATGTCAAATAAGTGATACCTACATAGCCCATGTGAGGGCCTCAAGCCAATGTAGTTCTCCTAGTTCATAAGGAAAAAGTGTTAGGTATGGTTAAAAATTTGTTAAGGGAGGTGGTTCATAAAAGGGAGGTTGAAATAGGTCATGGGACCTAGGGCTTAAAATATAGGTCGTGGGGTAGAGGGTGTGAGATATAGGCTATGGGGCCTAGAGTTTAAGATATAAGCCATGGGGCCTACAGTTAAAAGATAGGTATTTGGGCCTAGATTTTAGAGATAGGTAGTTGGGCCTAGGGTTTAGAGATAGGTAGTTACGCCTAGGGTTTAGAGATAGGTAGTTACACCTAGGGTTTAGAGATAGGTAGTTGGGCTTAGGGTTTAGAGATAGGCAATTAGGCATAGGGTTTAGGTGGGTTAATAGGTTAGATAGTTATGTGGGTATACAAATGAGATAACTTAGAAGACCGCTTATTGACTAAGTGCTACTTAAATTTCTTGGATGAGGGCCTCAATCCAATGTAGTTCTCCCAGAGAGAAGGGAAAAAAGGGTGAAGGTCTATATATTGGAAAGTTTGTGATTTAAGATTTGTGTGTGTGGATGTAGGATAGGTAAGAGTTGACATTATGAGATTGACTACCTATATTGCTGAAGAAGATGAGGATGGATGTCACCATGGATGAGTGAGAGCACATGGTAGTTGTAGGGTTAGGAAGAGTGTGATGATATTATTGATTTTCACGTGATGTTAGTTTGATGATAGTTTTGATAGAGAGGTGGGATCACAGCACCAACCCTTTCCATTTGCATATTAGAGAGTTGACAGTGATGTTGGAGGACATATACATGATTTTATAGTTGTTGCTCTAGTGTGAGGATCTCTTCTCTTGTTTGAGAGAGAAGCATGATATTTATATGGTGACATTATTTGGAGAACATGTTAGTGAGGTGACCTATCATTTGGTGAGCTTTACATATGAGCCGATGTACACTATTGATGAGGAAAAACATCAATTGAGTATCTTGATGATAAGGATTATAGTATATACACTACCAAACATAGATGGAGGGAGATTTCCTATTACATTGATAGGTGTTTTGGCATAGATGGTTGAGTAGTGGACAGTGTATGTATGGGGACTAGATTTTTTGGCATAATTATAATGAGAGTTGTGGGGTTTGAAACTATGATGATGGTATAGTTTTTGTGTCAGGAATTTACTCCATTATTGGGCATATGAACACATCATGGTGATATGCCCATTAGGTCTACCCACCATGATTATATCTGGTTTCAAGGTTTGGTTCAAATGGTGGAGAAAGGGTATGGCCCAAGCACGAGTAGACAACATAGTATGAGACATTGGTTATTATAGGCATATGATGGATGGATTGATTCATGTTGATATTGTTTGGAGGCCCTACTTGACATACCCTGCATTTGGAGGATAGATAGAGTAGCTTATAGATTTATAGAGCACATTATGGGTTAGAGGGAGATGAGTTGTAGAGTAAAAGATGATACTTTAGGCATGAGTCAGGAGATAGTTTGGCTTGTTATAGGACACACCTCGTACGTTTCCCCTATATTGGAGGGATGATATAGAGGCACCCTTACCTTTACCCTAGGAGATAAATGGGCTAGATTTTAAGGAGCTACCAACAAGCCTAGGTGTAGTAGATCTTGGATGCATAATGGCTTATCTTTCATGGTGGATAGGTTTGCATCCTATGGTTTAGGTTAGGAGGCCACCACCAAATTTATAGATATTGGTGAGAGAGAGAGGGATGCAACCATTTAGGCCTAAGATGCAATGGTATAGGCCTGAGATGTAGCACAGGTATAGGTTTTAGTCTTAAATGGCTAGGTTATGACATTGTAGGGATAGGTTAGGGAATTACAAGGCTAAGTTACTATATTAATAGTAGAAAGAGATAGTTTGAGAGTAATAGGATAGGCTACTCCTCCTCCTCCACCATAAGGACTAGTATAGGGTCTTACAGTAGGTTTGATGGGTCCACCATAGACTATATCTCTAGTGAGGTACAACACTACTTTAAATGAGACTGTATGTTATGAGAGAGTCATTAGGGAGTTCTTGTAGATTCATAGGTATTCCAAGGCTAGAGAGCAAGAGAGATTAGTGTGATATGCCATGGATTCTAGCTCACATAGATGCAAATAGTTAGAGAGAGGTGATGATATTTCTATTTCATGACCATGACTATAGCCTTGAGTATTCTAAGGGCCAGATGATATTTTTTTGATATTGTTATATATGTTGTATACAAACCATCCTACCAATTGAAGATGTGAGATGTACTTTTTGAGAGAAAGATGATACTGATATGATCCATTAATGTACATTCTCTCTCTCTCTCTCTCTATATATATATATATATATATATATATATATATATATATATATATGAGAGTTTGTTATTTTTAGATGTGTTTATGTTATGTTAGTGTTGAACATGTTAGTTGAGTTAGACTAGCATTTACCATATGTGTGATGGTATATGTATAGTTGATTTCTTAGCTTCATCTTAGCATTTTTCAATATTTGTGATGGTGTATACTTAAAATAAATGGCATAGGCTTGATAATATTCCTATTTACTGTTGTTTAGATAAACTATGGTTGCATGTTTAGTGGATTTCACATGGGATTATATGAAATGGATTAATGGGAAATGTTTTGGTAGTTTTAATATGGTTTTGGGTAGTTATTTTAGTATCTTTTCTTGAGATGGATATGTGAGTGATAATATTTGTTAAAAACATACCTCTAAGAATCAAGAAAAATTAGTAGAAAGGTGAGAAGGTGATTGAATCTTGTTGTGAGATGTGATCTTAGAAGAGAAATCAACATGTGATTGGGATGGGAATGAAATAGAAATGATACTCACATATTTACAAAGACCATAAGCAAAACATAAAAAGGCTCAGGAGTATGAGCCTCTTTCATGATTTGCATCATTTGACCATTTTTTTTGTTAGAGAAGTATTATACTCACCTTGTGTCAAGTGAGTTCAAAGTCCCTTAAAAGAGTATGAGGGGAAAAAGGTAAAATGAATGAGAGTGTTTGGGTAGCATAACCTTCTTAGTGGGGATGGTACACCCCTTCTATGGGTTACCCAAGAACTACTATGGGCAAGTCTATGACTTAAAGTTTTTTTTTTGGTTCTGTAATCTAATCAATGTGGGAAGCTTATAATGAGATTTTGTTTGTGTTGAGGTCATATGAAGTTGATCAATATGAGAAGATTCTAAGTCATTATTTCCCTTGATAACAATGCTTGGCTTAGCCATCCTTCAAGGCAATGGTCTAAACTTTTATTTTTTATTTTTAATAGCTATCCTTCAAGGGAGTAGTCTATTTATAGTATCAAGGACAATTTACGTAGCTATCCTTCAAGGGAGTAGTCTATGTTAAGAATCATGACCTGAGAGATTATAACTTGTCTGTGTATCCCTTTTTTTTGACTTTAGTCATGGACATGACTATATAAGCTTAGAGGTTTTCCATTTTGAGGGTAAAACCATAACACTTCATAGGTTAACTAAGTGTGTAATAATAAAGGTTAAGAGGAAGGGAAATGAATGTAATAGGGTTACTCAAGGGATGAGTTTAAGTTAAACACAAGGTGAAGAGTCACTTGATTAACAAAATAATGGTCATAGGTGCAAAGAATTTAAAGGCTTGAGTTATGGCCTTCCTTCGAGAGAAGACAAGCGATAAGTTCTTGAGCCATACTTGTGAGTTATGATGTAGGGCCCAAGCCAATTTGGAGCAAACTTACCTTGTTTTCTTTTCTCCATGTTCATCACATGTTGATTTTCCTTTAAGATGAGATCTTTGATATTAAAATCTCACTTCATGAGGTTTTTTTTGTAAGCACATTTGATATGCTCTTGATATATTTGGAGGTTGTTGAGGGCTATGAGATGATGTTCATCAAGTAACTCAAGTTGAGTCAAACATTCTTGGAAAAATTCATCATTAGTAAGTATGTCTTGTAGAGAGATGTGAAGAGAAGGAATTTGGACCTCAAGAGGCAAAATAACTTCCATCCCATAGACCAAGGAAGAAGGTGTAGCACCTATAGGGGTTCTAATGCTAGTGCGATAAGCCCATAAATCAAAGGGAATGTGAATTTGCCAATCCTTACTAGTATCATTGACTACTTTCATGAGGATTTTGGTTAAGGTTTTGTTAGAAGCTTCTGCTTATCCATTTTTTTATGGATAGTATAGTGATGAGAAGCTTAATTTGATTCCAAAAGCATCATAAAGTGTTTCGATAGTCTTGTTTTTGAAAAATTTGTCATTGTCTATTATTATTTTATAGGGGACACCAAAATGATAGATGATGTCATGGTTGATAAAGTCAACAATTTTATTAACCTTAGTGGAAATGAGAGGAATGGCCTCAACCCACCTAGTCAAGTATTTAGTAGTAGTAATAATGGAATGATCATGGAGAGATAAATGAGGATTAATCTCACTAATTAGATCTAAACCTCATTGGGAGAAGGGCTAGAAGTATTTGGTGACTTATAAGGCATGGCTTGGAATGTGAAGGAGGTTATCATGTTGTTGAAATTTGATGCAATACTAAATTTAATCACTACAGTCTTGATAGAGTGCTGGCCAATAGTAGCTGAGTTGAAGGATACATTTGAAAACTATGTTACTATTGAAATATCCACCATAAATCTTGTCATGGACTTTCTTAATGGCAAAGGGGATTTTAGTATTATTGAGGCATCTAAGGAGGAGACCATCAAAACCTCACTTGTATATAAGTCCCCCTAGCATAACATAATAAGTGACGTGTTTTATAAAGGCATGTCTCCCATTATTGGAGAGGTTGGAAGGGGTAATAGAAAAGGAGAGGTAATATGTGAGTTGCTTGTACCATAAGTCATGTGGGTTATGTGTTACATTGGATATAAAAAGGTTGTTAGTTGATACATAGGAAGGAAATTTTAATCGATGTATAGTGACATAAATTTTTGAGGAAGAGGGTAAAGAGGGTATGTGTGAATCAAGAGAAGCCATTGTGTCAAAAAACATGTTTGTAGATCAAGGAATAGTTTTTAAGAGGTAGGAGTCAAATGATTCCAATAACATGTCTACACAATGTTTATATCATTGTATAATTTCATTTTTGCATAGGTAGGAACCATTAACCTGATTAACCACTAGTTGGGAGTCACTAAAAATAGTTATTGATTTGATACCCAAGAAAATAGACATTTGAAGCCCTAAGATCAAAGCTTCATATTCAATCATATTGTTAATAAATTTAAAATCTAGTTTCAATGACAAAGGCATAAGCTTGCCATCGGAGGGATGAGGATGACCCCCACACCCCCACTATGTTGACATTTAAACCCATCAAATAACCTCATAATTTGATAAGAGATGTCATCAGTGGAGAGAATTTTGATAGATTCATCAGGGAATTTGAGGTTTGAAGGTTGGTTGTCAGGTAAAGGGGTAGTAGCTAACTAGTCAATGATTATTTGCCCCTTGATAGACTTTTATTGAATAAATTCCAAGTCAAATTCAGTAACGAGCATGAGCCACCGAGCTACACATTAGATGTGATATGACTTGGAATTTATGTATTTGAGGGGATCAATATGGGTGATGACATAGGTTTTGTGATTTAAGAGGTAATGATAGAGCTTGAAAGTTATAAAGACCAATGTGAGACAAAGATTTTTGGTATGGGTATATAGAGTTTCATAATCAATAAGTGTGTGGCTTACGTAGTAAACCACTTTTTCTCGATGGTGATCATGTTGATGTGCAATCATAGCACCCAAGGAATAGTTTGTAGCAGAGATGTAAAGGCAGAAAGGTTGGTTTTACTTAGATGAAATAAGAACCAGTGGGGAAAGGAGATACCGTTTGAGTATGTCAAAGGATTTTTCAAAATTTGTATTCCAATGGAAGGAGACATCTTTTTTGAGGAGATGGTGAAAGGTTTGGAAATGATCCAACAACTGGGAGATGAAGAGGAAGAGTGACTGAAGATTGCCTTGTAGTATATGGAGTTATTTGATAGTGGTAGGTGGAGGCATGTCTAGTATTGCTTGAACCTTAGTAGGGTTAAATTCAATACCACAAAGAGAAATGATAAAGCTTAAGAGCTTATCAGAAAGGATACCAAAGATGCATTTATTTTGGTTTAGTCAAATGTTATATTGGAGGAGATGAGTGAATATGATTTTGAGAGTCATCATGTGATCTGGGAAAAGTTTAGACTTTCTAAGTAAGTCATCCATGTAGTCTTCCATAATTTTGTGTAAGAGATCATGGAAGATGTAAGTCATGGCATGTTGGTAAGTGGCACCAACATTATTTAGACCAAAGGCAATGACCTAATAATGTAAAGTCCCCCATGGGGTATGAAAGTTATCTTTTGTTGATCCTTGAGAGCAACCAAGATTTGATTATAACTTGAAAACCTATCCATAAGTGATAGCATCTCATGGATAGATATTATATCAACAAGTTGGTTGATACTTGATAAAGGAAAGTCATCCTTTAGACAAGTGAGGTTTAGGTCATGGTAGTCAGTGCAGATACAAATTCCCTTGTCTCTTTTGTGATAGGAACAATATTAGAAACCCATTATGGGTAGTCAATGGGTTGAATAAAGTTAACAAAAAGGAGGCATTGGAGCTCTTCTTTGACAAGGAGAGAAATATGAGGATTAATTTTGTAAAGCTTTTGCTTAATAGGTTTTACATCTCGGTTGGTGATAATATTGTGGGTGATGATAGAGGGGTCGATATCAGGCATGTCATTATAAGACCAAACAAAGGTTTTTCTATGGTCATTAATAAATGTGTCATAATTAGCTTTCTCAAAGGATTCTAAAGATTGGCCAATATTAAGGACATGTGTTTATTGTGAGAGGGAAAATTGATGTCAATGGTTGATTCATTTAACATAGCTTGTGTTTTAGATGGGAGTGATCATTGGATATAGGAGTCATCTTCATCTATGTATGTGATAATAGCATCATCATCATTACATTGGATAGTGTTGATAGTGGGAGATTCTTCATCAATCATTTTAGGATGAATGAGAGGAAAGGACCTTATTTCCTTACCCTAATGATAGGTGAGGGGGCCCAAATAGATAACATTTATTGAAAAAAATAGGAAATATAGATACCTTTGATTCAGTAGGTGATAGTGGAGGAGAGGATGGAAAAGGAGAGATTAGCTCTTTGATAATAGGTATATGAGAATCTTTGGTGTTTTTTGTTGGTATGCCAAAACCCACTCCATGTCACTTTTTGGTAGTTTAAATGGTTTTGTTGGTGGAATATTCAACAGGCATATGAACACCCTACTCGTAATAACCCAAACTGAATCCTTTCTAGGCACGCCTATAAATATAGGTGTGAATAAAACTAGGCTTGCCCATGAAAGAGAAGTTATAGGTAAATGGTTGTGGTGAAGAGGATGGATTTTTTATTGTGGGAGCTTGATTAATTCCCCCATATGTGAAATTAGTTCAAAGGTTATGAGGACCATATGGGATGACCATCCAAATATAGGGATCATAATTAGGGTGCATATGAAGCTTCCCATACTCTTGTGGAGTATAAAACATGTCAATTGTCAACAAACAATATTCTCTGAGTGACAGATACTTGAAAGCTTTCTCCATGGGGTCTTTGTCATGATTTTGTATGTTGGTATCTATGTAATTGGGGTAGTGGAACTTGTGGAAGATTCATAAGTATAATGTGGAGGAGATGATGTATTTAATATAATGATAACATCATTGAGGCTATAAGTCATGTTGCATGTTTTGAAAGTAGGTGGGTCAGTAGGAATAACATTCACTTGCCCATTGTGCTCAAACTTGATGTAGTAGTGCAGAGTCAAGGGAACACATACCATAACACATATCAAAGGTCTTATAAGTAGTATGTTGTATTATAAATCTCCTTCTGTAACATATAAGAGCTTAGGAATCATGCAGGGACTCACATAGATATGTAAGACAATAGTGCCCATTGTAGTAGTTGTGGTATCATTAAAGGAGTGGAGCACTGCATCAATTTGAGACATACAATTATCAAGAAGGGATAGATATTTATAGGCATGGGTGGAGATAATATTAATACTATCTCCTACATCGATCTTGCCTCTTTTGACATGAGTTTGATTGATATATGTGGTGATAAAAAGGTTAGAATCCTGATCTTTAGGGTGTTGAAGTAGGATTTTTGAATCACTGAAGGAAATCAAGGAGATGGTGTTAAGAGAGCTAAATAAAAGTGTAAGAGGATAGGGATTTTTAGGGTGTACCTCAACCACTTTCAAGGCACTAATCAAATCTTGACAGTGTTGGGTTGAGATTTGGATTAACTCATATAAGGACATTTTCATAGGGGTTTGGTGAAGTTATTTTACCATCAAGTTTTGAATAACTTCTAAATATGTTGGTTTCAGGACACCCAAGATCAAAATCATGAGATTACAAGGAGGAGTATTTTTTGAGAAGGGATGAGCCCAAGGGGAAGTAACCTTTTCCTTACCTTTATCCTTTTGATTTTGTGACCATATGGCCACATTAACCATGTTGATCTAAAACATAGGTGAAGGAGGTGGTAAAGGGGTTATGACAACTTTGGGCTTGAATTCAGGTGGAATGGTATGAGGCATTATGGATGTTAGGGATGGAATAGTAGGAAGGTTAATGGGAGTATCAACAAATAGAGTGTTGATATCAAAGTGTTGTCAAATGACTATTGTGAGAGCTTTACAACTCTCAATATCATGTCTAAATAAATGATGATATAGAAACACTTGTGTATCATCAAACCAAGATAGATTTGGTCCAAGAGGGCTATAAGGATTAATGGGAGGAAGGATTGTTATGAAGGATTGGATCAACTATCATAGGAAAAAGATTTGAGATCTTCTGAGTGGGCTAGAACTTGTTTTTGTAATGGGGGTGGACACCTTATTTGGTTTAGGAGTCATGGGGGTGATTTTATGTGGGACCCTTTTAGGTGGTGATAGAGACATGTGTTTTGTTGACACTTTGTTGGTGTAGGTGTCATGGTGTCAGATGGAAAAGGCCTACCAGGTGGTAGAGGTAGTCGTGGAGGTAACTTAGCCTTTGATTTTTCTTAGATTGGTGATACCCTAACTAAAGTAGAGGGATGTAGTCTCAAAATTGAAGGCAAAGTTGAGGGTAGAAGAGGGAAGGATTGGTGAGATCTAAGAAGCTTAACATTATTCCTTAGTTTAGGCCATAGAAATCCAACTTATAGTTGGAGAGTCAGATCTAATTATAACTATGGATGAATTAGATTAGAGATTAAGTGAATGCCTAAAGACATGATCTACTTTAATGTGGTAGACACTTACGAGGGTGAGGGCTCTAATGTAGAAGGATGAGATTCTGGTGAAGAAGCTCTGACTTTGTCAAAGACCTTGGGTTAAAGGGTAGCAAGATTATTGGTGGTAGAGAATGAAACTTGTTGTGTAGGATAAGGAGTTTTAAGTTAGTCCCAAAATGTTGCATGATCTAGATTTGTGGAGTTTATCAATTCTATATTTCCCACTAACCACGAGAAGGATTTAGATGAAGTTGACATAGGTCTTATATTTGCTTCTTTATAAGGCTTAGGTGATTGATAAAGAGGGAAATTGTGGGCTTGTACTACCTTGATCCAAAGATGAGAAAGAGCTACAATAGGGTCTTATTCAATAGAGATGGGAGAAGAGGCATGGTATTCCATAGGTTGGGGAGAGGTAGACGAAGAAGGCTCCTCAAGGATGTAGATCATAGGTATAATTTCTACCGTAACATGTGGGCAAGGAATAGGTAAAGTATGATCTTCTATAGGTAAAATAAGTGGTAAAATTGGTTACATTGGAGTAGGCATAATAGGTCTCTCATCTAATGTAGGGGTGGATAACATTAGCTCCTCTAGGTGTGAAGGAGGAGTGGATGGGGTACTACCTTCCATCAATGGAGGAGAAGCAAGCGAAGAAGGTTTATCAAGAGGGAATGACATAGGAATGATGTTCCCCTCAACATGTAGTTGAGGAGTGGGTAAGGAATGGTCCTCAAGTGGTAAGAGGATAGGTAAAATGGGTATAAAAAGAACTTGGAAATATAGGTTCCTCTTATAGAAAAAGGAGAGGGAGAGGTAAAGGAGGCCCTTCCTCACATGGGAGTGGAATGGGTGGAGTATTCTCTTCTACTTAGGGAAGAATGACAATCAAAATAAACTCCATCGATTATGGGGGAAGAGTAGATAAAATGGGTGACTCCTATTTTGGGATAGGTTGGACTGGAGATAAAGTAAAAATCATAGTGATCATATGGATATTATGATGACATGAGTTATTAGTCATGGTCTGAACATTATTTTGATTGGGTGAATGGTTAAGAAAAGGCTATTTGAACACATCCATATTTCGATTAGCAGGCACATTAGGGTTATCCAAGATGAGATCACCCTTGTCAAGCATGTCTTGAATAATGTTATTAAATTTTTTATAGTTATTAGAATTATGGCCTTTGAATCGATGGTAGCCACAAAACTCATCCTCCTTGTACCAAGTAGGAATAGGATAGGAGGGGTCATACTATATAAGAGGCTTGATTTGAAGAAGGGTTATGGCTCCCTATTACAATAGTTTTTCTAAAATTGAAGTATATGACTCCCCAATGGGATTGTATCATCCTTGTTCATATCATTGTTAGAATTTCTTGGTCAGATTTTTTTAGGTCAAAGAATTAGGTTGGTTTGTGGTTGTGGAAGAAGCTGATTTAATGACTACCGCATTGGTGGAGCCTTTAGATTTTTGTTTTGAAGGAGAAGTTTTAGAATAAGAGGAGTCATTTTATTTGAAATTGGCATTCTTACTATGTAACTTGACTCTATCTCCATTTATAACCCGAATCTCAAGTTTTCATGCCATTATAAAGGCTTCATCAAATATGCAAAAAAATTGTACTCAAAGTGTGGATGAAATGTGCTTATCACATGCCCTTGAGAAGATATAAATAAGATAAGATTGGGGTAAAGAGAATGAGAGTTGATTAATTAATCCTCTCTAGTGAGTGACAAAATCTACAATAGACTCATCATCAAATTGTTTAATAGAATAAAGGTCTGTAATAGAAACTTTTTTAGAAATGTTAATAGAGAAATGGTCCAAGAATAATTGTGTGAGTTGGGTAAATGAGAAAAGGGATTTTCAAGTTATAGAGCTATACCAATCCAATACAACACCTGAAAGAGAAATAGGGAAGGTGTGAAATAGTAACACATCATCGTGCCTTATTAAATAACAAGCATGTCTAAATGCTCATGAATGTTGTTGTGGGTCCTCTTTACTTTGGAAGAAAGTAAAATTGGGGAGTTCCCGTTGTATTGAATAAGCGAAAATAGGAATAGAAGGATGGATGGGATCATTACATATCTGATCATAAGATAACACATTCTTTGAACCTCACATGGATGTCTCTAGACTAGACATTTTATCCATCAGCATCCTAATGAGGTCTAGAAGGGGATTTGTTTGGGATATACCCCATAAGTTATAGGGAGATTGATAAGAAGTAGAGGTAGCATATGACATATCTTGTTGTGGTTATGTTGATGTAACATAGGGGTAGTGAGTCATAGGCTAGTGGGTGGAAATGAAAGGGGTTTGTCCCATTGGGTTAGAGATAATGCTTTGGTTAAATGTTTTTATTATAGGTTAGGTTGTTGGCATGGTTATATTAGGTGAAGGTTGAGTCATAACTCATGTAATTATAGGTACAAGAGTAGATGGGATGGGTACAACTAAATTTTGAAATGGGGTTAGACTTGACTAAATTACTTATGGTTATGAAGGTAGGCAAGTCACAATAGGGGTTAGGTGGGATTGGGTAGTTGATGATGCTGAAATTTGGACATTATTTATGATTGTGTTACTTGTTGAAGTGGTGGTTTGAGTAACAATGGGGAACATAGTGGAGACAACCAAAACTAATGTTTTTTCCATCATATAGTTTAGCATACCATATAGTGGGTCACTCAAATAATTGTGGGTTTGGCTCATGGCAAGGTAATGTTGAAGGGATACCACATTGAGATAAAAAAATCTAGAAAAAATATTGATCTCCTTCAGGCACAATGGCAATTTGGTTGGGGCTGGGAGTATGCTCTATATCTAAAGTATGTTCCATGATAGAATCAACAATAAGAGGGGAAGGTGGAAGTGGTTGCTAGCTTACATAATCGACAATAATTTTGGCTTAGAGTCACATCAATACCATGTAAGAAGAAGTATAAATAGTCTTAGAACTCTGTATTAGTGATAGAGTGTGGAAAAACTAGGTTTGGGTGTGGATAGGTTGGTTGTTTTAAATTGTTGTTTTGAGAAAACTAAAAATAACCAAATTAGATCGTCACTAATGTTGGTCACTTCACCGATGTTGGTAGGTTAAAGTCTACTAACATTAATGGATTTAATCATTGTCTATCACTGTGGAGTCCCATGAGATGAAAAATCCAATGTTTTAGAAACCTAGAGGAAAAATCTAAGCAAAATAGAGGATACAATAGGTTTGTATAAAGAGGATGAAAACTCAAAAAACTTGATATAATAGGTTATATAACCTGAGTATTATGAATAATGTTAATTTTGTATAAAAATGGAAAAATGTCTTTACCAACTCAAAAATATAGAAGGCAATAGAAAAGCAGAAAAAGAACATACAACCACTAATTATTAACTCCTAGAGATTAATTTTAGTCTCATGTTGGCTTATGCCTTAATCAGATAGTGAGATGAGAGTTTAGTTACTAAATGTACTAGAAAGTAATCTAGAGCTAGTTTCAGGTTAGTTTTGGTGCTCAAGAGGAAATCTATGTTAGACTAGATACGTGGCTTGTTACAGGGGCTTGCTCCCCACACTTCATGGACCTAAAGCTAATACAAGCCACTTAGCTAGAATATACCTTATATTTAGAGTTTATACTCTACTAGAGAATGGAGTTGGTTCTCCCCTTGGTGATGAAATCCAAGTAAGATAGCTGAGTAGGATAAGGTGATCCACCATGTGATAAAATCCTGATGGGCCTTGTCTCAAGTGAGTTTATATTTTTTTTTGTGAGTTTGATCTAGTAGTGTGACATTGGTGTGCTGTGATTCATTCATAATGCTTGTAATTAACTAGATAAGCTAATATACAACAAGCAAACAATGAAGTGTAATAAGTTTTAAACCCAATTCTGAATGTTTTGATTTGAATGAAAATAATGATGAAATAGAAGAAGAGAATAAATTTCAATATCCTAATGTGCATGCAAGAAAGAGATAAAGAAGAGATTCTTTTTAGCTTGGAAGAAAAATGATAAATTTCTTTTAGAGGTAAAAGAAAGAGAAGAGTGGCAAGGAAGAAGAAATTTTAGTTTACTACCTTTAAATAGAAAATAAAATATTGAATATTTCATTTTGAGGGAAAAGAGAGGGAGAAAGTGTAAGGAATGAAATTTTCACTATAATGCACCTATATGAACACTTAAAACAAGCAATGAACCCAAGGAAAAATCTAGGGTCCCACCGGGCGTGCCAAAAATGTCTCACAAAATTTTGAATGTATATGATGTTTAAGGAGAAATGAGGATGAAGGGTAGGGATTAGAGATTAGAGAGAACCCAAATTGGTTACATGCCATATCCATATGATGTTGAGAACTCTTCTTTGGCTAGGGGGGACTACCTATGAATTAAAAAACACTACCACCGAAAAATATTTTTTAGTAGATATATGAGTGGGCTACCAAGCTATGTGCTTATTCCTAAAAGTGTCAAACTTCCTTAGAGATGATAGTCCACTTTTTTGAAAAAAAAATAGTAATGAATAACAAGATAAAAGAGATATTAAGAGAGAGATATTCATATCATTCTTTTATTCTAAGTGCAACAGAGAGTGATAAAGTATAGGTAATGTGAGTTATTAGTGATTTTGGAGGTTGTTTAGGAAGGCTTAGAGAAGTTGATAGAAATACATAGTCTGTTAGGGTGTGGAGCTAAAAGCTTCAACTAGTGTAAACAGGGAGGAGGTTGCTGAGTTCTAGGGAGACTGGCATCGGTAGGGTGCAGTGCACAAGGAAACTGACGATGGCAGGATGGACAGGAAGGCAACCGACATCGGTAGTATGTTGGCTAATTTCGGTCACCTCCAGGCAGATAGGGACCGATGTCGATCACCTGTGGCAATTCCAGAACTGCTTGTTCCATGGACAGTTAGTTCGTTGAACCGAGTGTTTGCATGCAAAGGCTATTTTTGGTCTTGAGTTGCGTGTCTAATTATTATAAGCATGAGATCTATATATGGACTCATGGGCTATATTGTAAACTTGTAGCTAGTGAGTAAGAGAGCAATAAGCTCCTTTAGAGAGAAGAGAGTAATGGTGCGTTCCTCCTAGTGCCACAGTACCAAGGTGGGTACTAGATTGGAGAATCAGAAGGGTTCTTCGTGTGTGTATGATCTTGGTCAGCATGTTTGCATGACTTTATATAGATCTACATTGGTGAGTAAGGTCTAGTGATTTGTAGGTAGCATCAGAGAGCAGGGGATCTACTTGGAGTACGGTTGTGTACTTGGTGAACTGGCAGCATGTTACTGACTGGTTGGAGAGGTGAACATCAATTCTATATTGGAGTTAATTATTGTGACCAAGAGAGAGAAGGAAGAAGGTCTTGAGGTGTGGCGAGCCTTTGAGGTGGAAGAAGAAGTGGCATCTTCTTTATTGTATATTCTTCTGAGTGATTATTAATACAATTGTGTATTGTCTCTCAATTCTTGTGTTGTTTCATATTTCTAGTTACTTATTGATTCTGGTTAAATTCCGTGTTTAGTTGCTAATACAAGAAGTAATCATATGTGCTCTAATTGGTAGAGCAAGATCCTAACACAGTGGGATTAGAGCATGTTTATTGTTCTAGGTTTTCCTGACATAGTCATCAATGTCAATTAGGATGTCGATGTTGATAAGGAGATATGAATAATGTTTATTATGTGATTGATTTTGGTAGGGTCAGTAGGTTATTATAAGGTTACAAGAGACTTTTTTGAGTTGGGAGGTAGATTTTGGTCAGGTTTGTGAGGTTGGGAATAGTTGTAAGGGAGTGGGTAAGACTCATGTGGGTCTAAACAGAGGATTGGTATGTTTAAAGTAGAGGGAAATAGGGGAATGATTTTTACAAATCCTTCATAAGGAGAGTCAAGTTATTCATAAAATGATAAATAATATAATGTAAAGTAATTATAAAATGACTGTTTAAAGGAATTATAAAACATAGAGTAATACTTAGCTAGTGAAATGGATGAACCAAGAGTGCTAGATAGATGGCTTTGATGAGGTGTGTTTGAAGAAATACGTCAATAGAAAAGAAAAGTGTGTTCTACTAATTCATAAGAATCCAAGATATATGTAGTATATCAATTATGAATCTAGATTGATTTATACAGAGTAATGGTAAGTTGGATGTAGAAAGTCGAATGCTAAATCCTATACGTGAATGATTGATTTTTTTTATTTTTGGTAACTTGAATATTAGCTTAGAATTTGGCTTAAGTAACTGACATTGATGATCCTATCGATGTCAGCCAAGGGTTAATCGATGTTGATGGCATGAGAATAGGTAAAAGGGATATTTTTAGGCTATTTTTTGTTCTTTCTCTTGCCAAGTGTGGTATCCATTAGAGAATGGTAGAAATGCAAGGTTAAGAAGAACATAGTTAGTTAGGAATTTATGTTAGGGGTGAGAATAAGCCATGGGAAGTTAGGATTAGGGGACTAAGTCTTGAGGTGACTCCAAAGGTAAGAATTAGTCTTAGGATGAGGAGGTCAGGTAAGGTGGCATAAGTAGTTTTAAATTAACTTAGTTAAATATTTTTAAATTAATTAAATGTGTGAGGGGTGAAAACATGGGTTAGGAAGGCTAATTATTAAAAGGGGATTGAGTGGGGTTTCAACACAGGGAATTATGCCCATGTGTGATGTAATTTTGGTGTCTACACACTTATGGAAATCAATGACATAAATACATTATACTAGTAACTGGAATCTAAAAACAATAGTCCTTATATTAATCTAAAAAAGGTGTTACAACTCAATCTTTGGTAGAATTTTATCTTGCCAAAAAAGGGATACAATTGAAGGCTAAAAAGCCAACTTATATAGAAAAATACACAACAACAAAGAGTTTGGTGTTAAAAATAGAAGAGAAGACAACTCTTTCATTAGCCCAAGTCCAATTTCCATTATGCCAAGATAATAAAGCCTTCTAAATTTGTATTTTTTTGTCTTTTGTCTTGCATGAAAAATCCTTTGGCATTGAAAGTGAATGGTGAGATCATCTTGGGATATTATTTTAACATGCATGAAATATATGCCCACCTCCAAATATGGAACTCCTCTTGAGATACTAGAACATTTGAAAGGCTTCCCTTTGCATGAAAACAATGAGTAGATATGGCACTTGACAATTAGTCACTAGATCTCAAGACTAGTCAACATCTAATGGTCTACACTTGAATTTTTGGAACGTTTGCAAGTTTGCTAGAACATTTGCAAGCTTGAGACAAATTGGAATGCATGCATGGAATTTCTTGTTAAGCTCTCCAACATTAAACTCCTTGAGTTATTCATGCAAAGTGATCCTCTATTTTAGAACTAAAGGTGTCATGTTTTAAAATGGGTACACATCTTGGACATGTCTAATCCTATTTATGGTTATTTACATGCTTATTAACTTTTGAAATCCCTCACTTTATCTGGCTCTTCATTTTTGTACAGGTTTTGTTGTTTCTCCATGCTATATTTTTCCTATGGAATTTCCTTTGGCTTTATCTTTCTTAGACCTTTATGTCTATTGTTCCCTTTCTACAACCTTATCCATTGGGCTATTGGCCTCTTCCCTTTGGATTATCTATCAAGTCATTTTTTTGCAAACAAATTATCCATGAGAATTGTGTCAGACTTCTCTCTTTGGATAGAAAGTCCAAGACTTATCCTTTCGAGCCTTTCTTTATATATTTCCTTGGGTAAATATTTTGAAGGAATTCCTTTAGACAATTTGTCTGAAGGAATTCCTTCAAAATTTTTGGCCATTTTAATTTCCCTTGTTTAAGCCTTTTAAATGAATTCCTTTAGATAATTTATCTAAATGAATTCCTTTGGACTTCTTGTTCATGTATTTTCCATTTTTCCCACAGAAAAGTTTTTTATGGGAAATCTCTCAGGCTTTCCCTCTCTTCTGAGCCCTTCATTTGGATATTTTTCTTTAGATAAAAAATCTGAATCTCTACCACTTTACTCTCTCCTTTATTTCAGGAAAATTTCCCAAAAGAATTATTTTGGTTTTTTGATTATCACATTTGTCTTCAGACAAAAAATTCATGCCCTTTTATTTTTGCTTGTGCCTTTCCTTGTAGTGACTTTCCAAAAGGGCACATACCCTTCAGGATTCTTGTAATGAACCTTCTCGAAGGCACACACCCTTCAAGATTTTTGTAATGACATTTTGGAAACTAAATGAACCCTTTGGAATTCCCTTTGAATTTTGTGAATTGAACCTTCCTAAAGGGTAGATATCCTTTAGGATTCTTGCCAATGTCCTTTTTTGAAGGGCACATACCCTTTGGCATTGTTGTTAGTGACTTTCCTAAAGGGAAAGTTCCCTTCAACTCTTCTAAACTGACCCTTTATCAAAATATATTTGGTGACCTACCCTTCAGACTTTTGTTTATTCACCCTCCTAAAAGACAACCCTTCAACATATTTGTGAAGAAATTTCCTGAAGGATTAGTACCCTTCAATATTTTTTTGATGAACTTTCCTAAAGGGTTGGTACCCTTTAGGATTTTTTTAAATGAACCATTTCATTTATTTTAGATAAAAATTCCAAAGGAATTAAATTTACCTTCTGGAGCTTTTCAATTTGCCTTTTAGGCTCTTGTGAATGGTCCTTTTCCCTTTTTAAAAGGTCTTTCAAATTTCCTATAATGGACAATTCCTTCAGACAAATTATCTAAAGGAAATTGCCCTCTAAAACACTATAAATTGGACCTTTCATATGAAAATAACCCTTCAAACTTCCCAAGTAACCCTTTGGAAGAGAAAAATAGACCTTCAAATTTTTTGAATTTTTTCCATTACCTTTCAAAATTATTGAAACTGTCATTTCCTAAAAAACTTGAAAATCCCTTCAGATAAATTGCAAATGGTAACCTCCAACACTTAAAAAAAAATCATGGTTATGCAAAATTTTGAATGGTATAGGTTTCAATTTTGACCTATAGGGTCAAAATTGTCAACAATTATATGCACACTAAAGTTCTAGATGATAAAATATCTCACTATGAAAATTTTTAGTAAACATAACAGTTAATTGTTTATCTAGTAAATTATGAGTGAATTAGCTTACAAATGCTCTTCATCACTATAGGTAGCTAGCAAAAATATTATCAACCTTTTCTTTTGCTTGTATCAAGTTGACCAATGAAATTTCATGCTTGAGATTATAAGAAACGTGCTATACAAACTTATCTAAAAGATCATCAACATCAGTTACTAAATTCTTTGGCAACTTCAAGAACCACTCTAAGGCTTATCTTACTAGACTCCTTGGGAACAATAACAAAAGGTATATGTGGCTATATGCCACTAGCTATCATGTAACAAATAAATTAGTTAAATGGGCCTTAGGGTCACCTTTCCCTTTCTATTTGTCAAATTTTAGTGGCTCATATCCTGGAGGAAATGGTATTTACAAGTACTCCATATTAAACAGATAAAAACACATATCATCCAACTTAAACTTTTTACTCTATTTCCTAACTTGGATGGTAGTAATTGCATCCTTCATCTTTTATAGTTATTAGGCTAGGAAACTAGAGGGAACATTGGCTTGAGGTAGAATATTGGCTTGAATAGATGGTTTAGTGGTCACAAGTGGAATAATTTGACCAGGGTATTGTAGAGAAATTTGTTGGGTAATGTTGGTTTAGTTAAGAAATGAATCAAGAATACACATACACATATTAGGATGTACTTATTGAAATTGTATATTTGGTTGCATGATATTTTGGTTAGGGTTAATGATGAAGGTTTGACTTGGAGGATTTTGAGGTTGGGTTGGAGGGGTATACCCATATTGTGCCTATGATATTTGAATAGGGATCTATTTCTAACTACTCAAACCTTGATATTGAGACAAACATTGTGAACTAAGACCCTACCTTTGAATGACTGGCATATTTTAAACAAAAAGAAATTATTGCCTCGTAGGTACTTGAAAAACATTAAAACCTCATTGTTGCATAAATCCTTATTAGGAAGTAGATGCTTGTTGGGGATTTGGCACTTGTCATTGTCCAACACAAATACGTTGTTGATTAAACATCAGTTGATTTTGAATTGGCATGTTGGTATGTGAAGAAGAATGTATGTTTGTTATTACCTAATGATGTGGAACATTCTTTGCCCCTTGTTGAGGTAGCAATATGTTTGGCCTCTAATGCATTGGTATATTCATTTGTGTCTATAGTTTTGGAATGCTACTCATTACCTATTGATGAGTAATAGAATTCATCACATTTTGTTGTTGAGGCATGACATTGGTTTTTGGTTGACTATCTACTCCTGCTGGTTGTACACTTGACAAAGTAATTGGTTGAGGATTGGAAGTAACCAGTTGATGTTAGGGCATATAATCTCTCATTCCCATATTGGTAGATCCACTCATGGTATTAACTAAAGGCACATGTTATTGACTAGTTGTTTATGCATTAGTACCACTTTGATTTGGATTAAACGTTGCTTGTGCATTATCCACTATATTTTTCTTATTATTTTATGTAGAAGCATAAGACACTTCTTTAATAATTGGTGTATGCAAAAAGTTTTCTAGGAAAGTGTTTTGTGTGAATGGGTCTATACCCTAATTTTATTGATCAGTTAACTCTATTAAAACTCCTGTTGAAGGAACTAAGTCAATAGGAGGTTTATTTACCATGGTCATTTGATTAAAGTTACATGGTAGATTCAAGTAGGTTTGATATGTTGCCTAAATTTGGTTGAAGTGGTCCTCTATGAGGTTCTTTCCTTTGTTAGGTATATTGGGATCCTGATACATGGTTTGGACTATAGTTAAAGGATTGTTATAAGAAGCCTATTAACTATACAATATGTTATGAGGCATTCTTACTAGGCTTGTTAAACTTTAACAAGGGAATTCTCATGTAAACTTAGCCCCCACTTATATGGATCTAATGAAAATATCATATTTATTTTCTAACAAATGTAGTTCAAACAAATAAGGATCAAACATGGAAGGTACATTAGTAGAGTAGGATTGTTGAGGGATTAGTTCTTCAGCTGTGGGTATGGTAGCTAGGTATTGTGCAATTTATTATTGGTCTTGTTATGAATATGGGGGTGTATTAAACAAATAATTATCTAATAGATCTTGGTTTTATGCCCCTATTTGATTATTATAAGAGGGATAAGGATCTATATCATAAGGAATATTATTTTTGTAGGGGTCTTGCACTATTTATTCTTACACAACTACAATACTAATCCATAGATTGTACATGAGTCTACTACAAGTGTAGGAATACATGTCAGGATCCATAGTGAATGTTTCACAATAGAAAGGGAAAAGAGTTCTACAAAATATAAAAATACAATGTATAAGAGATGATTTTCAAACTTGATCTAGATTTGTTAAAAGGACATAAAGGTGTATGCAATGATTTTTGATAAAACAAGATAACATTAAGTATCTAACACTTCACATTTCACATAAATATGATCAAGTAAATGGACCAAAACTTTAAATGCCAAACTCAAAGGTCAAAATGTTTCAAACCAACCTAATTTAGGAAATAAATAGCTGGTAGGTGTTTTGGCGAAATGCAACATCAAAATCTAGGCTCAAATAAGGCATGCACTAGGACTCTTGGCCAAATGGTGTCAAAAGATAGACTTTGAAATAGATGATATTTTAATCTAATATATTTGAAACACTTCTATAAAAAACTATGCATTTGACTCTTGGATATAACTTTGATCAAGTAGGTATGAAATATGAAACAAAAGGCACTTTGAGATAGTTTATTTTCTTATAAATAATGGCATAAAACTAGGATCTTGTGATGAATAGGCTAGACAAAGGTGGATGGTGTAACCATGCTAGATAAAGATTCTCAAAAGGTATACTCGGATAGGATTGAAAAATGTGCACAAACTTGGACTCTATGTAAGAGGGTTTATGAAACAATTTTTGAAATGATTTTAGTAGCATAGCAATGCTAAAATAATCAAACTATGTAACAAAGTGTTTGTTTTAAAAACTCTCTAAGGCAAAAATGGTTTCTCATAAATTTGGAAACATAAAACTACCTTTCTTAACTCAAATGACATACATATCTTCAGAGTTTTGATAATAGTTATAAGGCAAAAAAATATGCATTCAAATGACCTCAAGTGGAAATAGGATGGTAAGACAAAAATGTTTGGTGCAAAGAGTCAAAGTGCAAGTGTTTAGCACAAAATGACTTAAGTATATGAAGTGGTGATAATGATTATGAGTCTTGAATGACCTTCAACCCAAATTAAAAATTGAACCTAAGTTCCCTCAAGTTCAGTGCAAATGGAAAACCCAGTTAACATATCAACCCTATGATCTTATGAAGTTGAAATTTTGAATTTAAGTTATAAATGAAGGACTTAAACAATGTTTGGTATAAGTCTAGACTCAATTAGATATCACAATTGTTCCAAAATTGATGATATGACTCCAAGTTTTGATGAACTTTGAACAAGGTAAATTGATGATTTACATGGGCAACATAATGCCTCTTTGTTCAAAGGAAAATGAGGAATATGTGTTTTAGGTTGGTATTGTTTGTTCACACCAAGTTTTGAATCCAAATAAGACTTTAATCTAAGACAAAACCAACTAATTAATCACTCTTAGATCCTAAATTGACAAGGTTGTTTGGTATTGTTGGAATCTATCAATATACATCATTTGATAGGCTTTTAGTGTTCATCAAAAAAGTAAAATATGAATTATATAGTAGGGTTTTTACACCCCCCTTCTCTCAAATGATAGTATTGTGACATGAACCTTGAGGCACACCTTACACCAACAATACTTCCATGACAAGTTGGGATTTGTCCAATATCTATAAGGTTTTAAATGTTTCTAGGGGAATCAATTACACAATGATTTTCATGTCACAATACAAAAGAAAATCACATAATTGGGTGTCCACAGCACTTGGCTTGGTATAAAAAGGTCTTGATTTTTTTTCAACCACTACAACTTGATATTCACTCAGTGTAGTGTGATGTCCAAGGTGTAGATATGCCCCATGTGCAGCTCCATCACTAGAAAGTGGTTTAACTGCTCAAACCTCTAGTTTGAGTGGGAGTGGTTAAAGTCAATGTTGGGAGATGAAACCCCTAGCCAGATCTTCCTTAAATAAATCATAGGAGGTAATGATGTCCCCCTCACAAGACAAATTAGCATAAAAATAAATGACTAAAAGAAATATTTTAGGGTCATTTTCAAGGTCACCCAAACTATGATGAGTTTTTGGGGATTGCTTTAGATGACATTCTTTCTATTCCTTGGACTAGGATTTTTGTAATAAGGATGGCACTTTTGATTCCAAGGGTTCCTTAAAGGGGATAAATGGAAGAGCATATTGTGTAAACCTTCTCTTTGCCAGACAAGTTCTAATTAAACACCTATTGAAAACAAAAATTGACAAGTGTGTTCAATTTAAAACACCAAAACAAAGATTAGGTGGTGTTATTTTGACCCCTTGGTCTTAAGTTGTAACTTTGAAAAAATTCACCTAAGCATCTAAATTTTTCATTAAGCCTAAAAATAAAGTTCCGAGTTCATTTTAAAACATTCAAATGAAGTGTGAAAGGCACTAATTTAGTTTTCTTAGATGACTTTCCATGTAGATCCTAAAAGAAAAATATTAGTAAATTGCTTAGCTTTGAAGCACTTTTGAGGATGAAAAAAGAAATTTTGAAAACCTAGCTCTTAGGTTCACATAGTGCAATACCACAACTCCATAGAGCAATCCCACTAGTTGCAAGTCAATCCCACAACTTAGTATATTACAATATTATAACTTAACCAGTGATAGTTTAGTCATAATATGGTGACTCTATTTGGTAATCCTACTAGTTTTAGGGAAATACCGTAACTTCTTGAGTTTTAGTATTATAACTCAACCACTAATGATTTAGTCACAATACCATGACTCTGGTAGATAATATCACAAGTTGTAGGGCAATTCTTCAACTTCATGAGTAGCAGTATTATCACATAACCACTAGCAGTTGGATAGTACCATGACTCAGTTAGACAATCCCATGATTTGCAGGACTATCTCATGTTAAGTGTGTAGTGGTATTGTCAAACCTACACATCAAGGCAAATTTAGTCCAAATAATTAATTAAACACAATACCGTGACTCTGAATGACAATACTATGACTGTGTATAAGCAAAACCATGACTCCTAAAAAAATGTGCTTTTCTTAAATCTTTCACTCTTTTGGGCCTCTCAATCTAATATTCTGCATGACAAAGGTTAGTGGTTTGCTTGTATGGGCCTTAGGATCAACTTTGTGGGGCTAATATCCCACTGGGCGTACCATTATGTGAACTAGGAATTTGACACAAGAGAGGATGGTTAGTTTAGTGTTAGTTCCAAAATGAAATTAAAATGAAATAAACACACTAGTATGACATACCTAAGCCTCGTTACTATAACAAAACATGAATATAAAACACAACTAAAATGCAAAATAAACCTTCTTTTACCTTCCTTGGATGATCTAAAGTTCTTGTTGTAGTGGCTTGCTTGGTTTGTGCTCATGAAGTCTACATCAATGGAAGCTTGGCTTCCTCCATCTCTCCTTGTCACCTTGTGTGGCTTTATTTTGGTTTCGATCAATATTTTAACATCATAAAAATAATTTGCATAAAGCTTTGGAATCAATTCAACATTATAACTTTGGAATATGAGAGCTTAGAATTATGGCTTTGAGGCTTGCTATTTATAGACTTTTGGAATGTTTTAAGTATCAACCACGATCATCAATATCAAGATTTAGATGTGTGGCCATGGATAAAACCAAATATTGAATTCATTTTATAAATATCCCCATTAATATTTGGGATATAGGGGAATTGAATAGGCATGGAAGGGCTTTGATGAGGCATGGGAGGCATGAATCCTAATATTTATGGCATTTATGGTCTAGGGATGTCTTCCTAAGAAATGAGGTCACCTGATGACGCAAATATTCAATATTAATTTATAAAAATAAATTATTTAACAATTTTTGTGGAATTATTAATTAGGCTCTAATTTGGTATAATTAGTTCTTAAGCATGATTAAGCACTTTGTGCAAAAATTACTCAAATTGATCAAAATGCCTTGTTATTGGCACAAAATTTGACCTATTATCCCATTTAGGATGATATCAACACCAAATAAAAAAGGCCCATGTCTTATACAAGAGATTTGATAGAAAAGAGCAATCCAGAGCACCTAGGTGCAAAATTAGCATTTTGACTCAAAATGATTTGATCAAATTTGGCTACTTCATAAATTGAATTTCCCTATTTAATGATACCCTAGCCAAAATTGGTGCTTGAATATATCAATTTTAACTCACTTAATGTGTTTTTGTGTTTTTAGGCTAAATTGTGCATATTAGTATAAATTGGTCAAAAGCCTAGTTGAAGGTCATTAGTGGCTAGATTTAGGTCTCTACAGTTAGTAGGTTAATAATAAAATTGTTAGTAAATAATTTAGTAAGTTAATTGTCTTATGAGAATAAGTCATAAATTGTTGGTCTCGTTGTAACTTCCCATAAAATCTTTATAGCCACATAACCTTTGGAAAAAAATATAATATACAATTGTTACCTTGGCTGAAATCTTTATCTAACCTTTATAATGTAGTTTTCATATCTACCTATGTGTGTGTGGTCTCAATAGTGGTATTAGAGTGGGTAAAAAAATATTTGTAAGTGAATGGTGAATGTAAATCCCAAGTGAAGTTGAAGAAGAAATTAGCCTAGAAAGAATAAGTTATTATATATTATATATTTTGTTTACATTATTATCCCAAATACATAGTTAATACCTTAAAAAATCTTTAAACCCTATTTTTTATGACCATTGAAATGCCTATCATGGATAAACTCAATCATGGAGACATTTGACATAGACTAGACTTAGTTTACAATCCTAAACATTTATCTACATGTCTAAAATGAAATATTATACAACATGATTTGATCATAAACCCTAGGTTTTGATTTGTACAACTTTCAAAAGCTTGAAGGAGTAGTAATCATTTTTCTATGTAAATGTATGATTTGAATTTTAGTTTAAATCTTTATTTACTTGATTGTATGGATTAAAAACACTATTAAAGAAATATAATCACATTCAAAACCTTTTCAAGTAATTTTATGTTTTAGATATGTAGTAATGGTGTCATTGTGATGAAAAATTGATCTGTATTCTTTGATTCTTCATTTGATAGCCTGAAACCTACAAAAATTCTACTTATATGGTCTTGTATGGATTTTTTGACGACTTTTGAAGCATTCTAGTGAAGAATATTCTCTCTTTGATCAAAAAATCTAATCTATGCATTTATGTTTTCTAGTGGCAAGCTTATGTTTTTACAACAATATTGTTTGTACTACCTTATCTAGCCTCCACTATTCTTTTCTGTAGTTTTATGTATTTGTCAACATCCCATCCCATGGCATTATATAGTAGTAAATGGTGTCTTAATAGAAGTATAATGCAATAAAACTTTAAGTGTTTGCTTTTTTATTTATTTATAATATTTATGTGGGCCCCATAATTGAACAAAATGCATATTTTTCACATGCCATGAAAATTTGAGAGAATTAAATTCACATGCATAATTGTTTTTATGAAAAATCAATAAAGTACAATTTAAGCTGAATATTTTCCCTTCATATTTCAAATCTAGTTGATAGAGAGTTAGATAGTGAAGCTTTTGAAGACACATGCAAGTGGGAAGGTTATGGTTAAAAATCCCTCAACTATATTTTGGTCAAATTTTAAAAATATGTTTTTAAAATATTATGGTTTATACTTATAGATACAAGGATGTAAGCCACAGTTTTCAACACTTGGAACACCTTTTATGACCTTTTGATCTAGTCACTACCTTGTGCAAAGGTCATCATGCAACCAATTAATTCATAGGTTTTTTGACATTTATAACACATCAAAATGGTAAAATTTATGTTTTGAATATTTTTTATATTATTTTTCAAAGGTGCATTTTCAATAGAAGTGACACCTTCACAATGAACATTTTCATAATGTCACCTCATGCTTGTGCTATCAAAGAACATCTCATCCTTTAAAATTCCATTAGGATTTTTATGATTGATAAAGTGTAAGTATCACATTGAAGTTGGAGAATCTGTTCGAGGCCAGAAGACAATTCTTATTCTCTAGTTATCTATTCACTCAGAGTTTGGGTTAAATGTTTAAATAGTAATTTTGGTAACAATAATATGCTTAATTTAGTTATATTTTTGGATTTTTGTCCATGATATTATCAACATAGAGAAGAAATTATTATTTGATTTTATTTAACTCATTGCATAGATTCTAACCTATCCCCTGATAGGGGGAAAATACATATAATTAATTGGTCTTTGATTAGTCATTGGTGATAGTATGAGTTGATAGGGGTGGATATCACCAACATTATTGAGAAAAGGTTTTCAAAATTTTTTAGACATTAGGGAGATGTGCCATACATAATACAATTTGGTCACTTTGGAAGGCTTCTAGGTGGATCCTTATGTGGACCAATGTAGTTGCACATGACCTGATCATGTTCTGATATAGTACAATACGATGATCAAAGGAGATGAGCAAGCCTTGATCATGTTCATAAGCCTTTTATGACACAACTCATAGGGTGGGATAATGTATTTAGATACATAAATCTTGATAAGTACTATGATGTACAATACACCAACTATAGTTGATTTAGATTTTTTTGATGACTTTAGAGTCATTGCTCTAGCTATTTCATATTCTATACCCCTTTGGATCAAGGGGAGTTTTTTGGGTTTTATGATCTAAATTATCTTTATTTATTTAGTTTTTTTATGTAAGTAAGTTAATAATAAAGTTGTTAGTAAATAATTTTGTAAGTTAGTTGTCTTATGGGAAGAACTCATAAATTAGTTGGTCTCATTGTAACTTCTTGTAAAATCTTTATAAGCATGGGACCTATGGAAATATTTTTAATTTACAATTTTTACCTTTTTTAAAAGTTTTTTTCAACCTTTAATATGTATTTTTCATATTTACCTATGGTTGAGCAGTCCCAAAAGCCTATCATTTAGTCACTTTTTTGGGTCATATTCTGGCTTAGTCATTTTACGTGGACTTTCTAGTTAAGTAGTATCATGTTGCATGGCACAATATTGAATCCACACTTCCATGGACCCTTTTAACATTATTTAAACAACCTTATACCTCCAAAACAACTATGATGTTGAAAACTATCATGATCTTAGTTACTCATTTGATTATGGCTTCTATATCTATGAGCCTACATCATAGACCTTTCAAATGCATGGGACTTGGGAATGTGTCGTGATCTTATGTTATCATCACATTGAGACTCTCCATATATTTATAACTAATATTAGACCTCTTAGATTCTTAGGATTATTCCACATGTCATGATCTTATTTACTAACTCCTTATATTAAAGGCAAAAGTGCATTCAAATATAATATGCAAAGAATATTCATAGTTGTGTTCATATAGAACACATATGTTAACCACCTGTACACTTCTTTTATCAATATTTTCCATAGTAAGTATTTTATTCTAAAAATAGAGCCACAAAAAAATATTGATTTTTGGTATGATATTTTTGTCCCACATTTTGGCTAGAGGGCTAATTTCAACACCCTAAGGAAATATTTTTAAGTAACTTGACCTGACATGGTAATTACCATCCTTTGAGTCATTCTAAGTAAGTTCATTTTCCCTTTGAAGGTTAGCGATATGAATGCCTTTGAGAAGAAGATTAAGGTTGACAACCAAGGTAACCATGTGATCATTTATATTTTCAACAATAATAATTTTCTAGCTCCTTCTATCATCTAAGATGTGGATGTAATTAGCTTCCCTTTCTCCATATTGAAGACTTATATGAAGGCCTATTTAATTCCTGGGTTCAATATTATCCAAAGGGTAGTCCCTAAGCTAGGATCTTGATAAAATATGATTTTAAGTGCATTTCCCATCTTCCATTTACAACCTCTTAATAAATTGCTACTATTTTTGGCAAATAAATTCTAGATATAAGAACCATTGATGGGCGGTTCATTAGAAAGTAAGGAGTAGGGCCTTCTATTTTCTATGTATTTGGCATAGAATATCTTGGACCATTGGTTAGGTTCTTTGAGAAATATCCAACACTGTTTAGTCACCAGAGCCTTATTCATGATGGAGAGATTTCTAATTCCCAATCATCTAAACTATTTAAAAATACACACCTTATCCCAAGCCACCAATGGGAATTTAAACTTTTCCTCCACTCCCATCCATAAGAAGAATTTTTATACACTATTGATTTTTTCCTAGATGCTCTTGGGTATTTTTATTATGGACATGAGATATACTGGGAGACTTTGCATGACATTCTTAAGAAGCATCATTTTCCTATCTTGAGAGAAAATTACTCCTTTCGAACTAGAAAACTTACTATGAAAGTGGTCTATAAGCAGATTTCATAAGTTAGTAGTCATTCTGCCTTTGAAGAGAAGCATGCCTAAGTAAATCATAGGGAGATTTTTGATTTAACATCCTATGATATTTGAAATCTTATTTTAGCTTTGGACTAGAGTGCTGATAAAATAAAAATAACTTTTGACTAAGTTGATAATTTATTTAGAAACAACTGCATATATGTTGAGAATTCTTTTTAATTGTCTTGCCTCCAAATTGAATCCATTCCTAGGATGATCATATCATCCATGAATTGGTGATCTAGTGTTGGCTCAACTTGATCTGATATTTTAAATCCCTTTAAATAACCCTATACTAGAGATGCCAAAAGATTTATATTGAGATATTCCACCATGATAATGAAGAGGAAAGGGGATATAGGATCTCTTTGTCTTAGTCCCCGAGCACTCCCAAAATAACCAGCTAGAAAACCATTAATAATAATGGAGAATATGGAAATTGACATAAAATTTTGTATCATCAATTTAACATGTTTATGAAACCTAGACTTTTCTAATGTCATTTCCAATAAACTCGAGTCTACCATGTCATAGGCCTTTGCCATATCAATCTTAAAAATCATGACTAATATTTTTTGGGTATCAATGACATGAACCATTTCATGAACTACCATTATTACATCTTGTATTTATCTCCTTGATACATATCCATTTCAATTTATTAAAGTAATTTTATTCATCAAAGGATATATTCTAAGAGATATAATTTTGGTAAATATATTGTAAACCAAATTGCACATAATAATAGGGTGAAAGTCTTTTAGGTTCAAAGCTCCATTTTTCTTGGGGATAGGGGATATGAAGGTGTTGTTTAATTCTCTTAGCATATTTCCAGAAGAGAAGAATTAATTCAATAGATACCCTTCATTTTTTATTATTTTCTAAAGGTTTTGAAAGAAAGCTATGGGGAAACCATTGGGTCTTGATGCTTTGTCCTTATTTAACAAGAAAAATGCAACCTTTATTTTAGTCTTTGTGACCTCTTTCATCATGGGATTGTTATCATCATGAGTGATGATAGGGGGAATGTGATATAGGAATGATTTATCCAAGTCCCTATCTAAAACATAATTTTCCAAAAATAGGTATTTGAAAAAACTCATAGCTTCTTGTTTGATGATGAGTGGGTCAGTGTAGTGCACACCATCATCTTTTGTAATTTTATAGATTCTATTGTGGCTTTTGTGTTTGAGGGTATACATGTGGAAAAATATAGTATTCTGATAACCTTCCTTCAACAAAATGGTGTGAGATTTTTTTCTCCAAAAAGACTCTTCCAGGGCTATAATGGTGCGATAAACTACCAACATAATCTTTTCCTTGTGGAGGGCCTATTCAGATAGTACCTTAGTGCTAAAAGTCTCCTCTAAAATTTATAATTCATATCTTATTTCATAATTTTGTTGGAAAATATTTAAAAAAGTGTCTCTATTCCAAATTTAGATATTTATTTTAACATCCTTCAATTTTTGTATGAGTCTAAACAAAGTTGTGGTAATAGAACTATCCTTCCACCATTCAACAATTTTTTTGACTAAGTTTGGATGTGAAAACCACATATGCTTAAATTTGAAAGGAAATCTATAATTTTTGAATATTTCCATAATATTGAGCATTAAAGGATTATGATCAGATCCAATCCTTGAAAGGGATGATAAATAGAACTATTGATGTAACACCCAGTTAGAGGAGATGAGAACTCTGTCTCGCTAAGTCTAAATAAGAAATTATCCAATCTTTTTGTGTCCATGTGTAGGGGGGCCTATGAGTTCAACATCGAATAATCCATTCATCATGATAAAATATACAAGATCCCATATGCTTTTAGTGTATGATTGAACCCCTCCTTTTTTTTCTAACACACATCTTGGGGTCTTGAAGTTCCATGGAATCATCCAATTCAGTTTTGGATAGGTGCTTTTGAAAAGGACTAAGTTTTTCCAAAGGATTTTCCATGCACTAGAAGTATTCAGAGCATAAATATTAGAGAGAATCCATGAGATATCTTGATTCTTAGTGGTGAATAAAATTGAAAGATGGTGATTATTTTGTATTAAAATCTCCCTTAGTACTTCATATTCATTCTAGAATGTAGTTATGCCTCTTGAAGATCCCATTGAGCTAACACTTGCTACCTTGGCTTCTTTTCATATTTTATTTTTGGTTTCCTCCAACACACTATTGCTCATTTTGGTTTCTTGAATTGTAATAATAGAGGGTGATTTTTTTTAAGATCCATGAAAATCCTAAGTTTACTGATATGATGTATCCCTCTATTGTTTCACATCATAATTTTCATGACTCTATTTTGTTATGTTGCCTAGTGGATTCCCTTGTGGGTTCTTTTGTTGGTTTCATATCAAGCAGTGATTGAGTTCCATTTTATATATCATTTTATATATGATTTTTTTCTTCCACATTGTTGGGTCTACCTTTTTTATTTTTTTACCCATATTTTTGGTGTTTATTTTTCCCCTTGGAGGTAGTTTCCTTTTCTACTATTTACTCTTTCAGCTTAAATCTAGGAGAGCTGAGGTGAGTATCTAGATTTTGTAAACATTCCTTATCTTCTAAATGAAGATTCAATACCATAGTATTTTTGATAGGGTGTGGATGAGATGGGAAAAAAGTTCTTTGAAATTCATCTTCCATTCTTTCTAAACTTTGAAACACATTATCATTGGTAGCTTCTATTTTGGATTTTTGAGGAGAGTAAACATTATGAAAAGTATTAATCTCATTATCCAAACTTTTTGAAAATGTTTCTAGTTAGTTTTTGTCATCCATTCCTTCTGGTATGTTCTAGTTCAACACCTCCACATCTAACTTAATAAATGTTGGGATTTCATTAACCTCTACCACCATATTGGTTGTATCCACTTTTTGATGCCCATCTTCCTCTACAAGATGAGAGAGACATGTGGGTTTACTATCCCTCTCTACCCTTGTGGTAATGTTTATTTCCTCTATTAAAACTTCATTTTAAATTTCCTTGATATTTTAGTTTATTGAGTCATTACCTTTACTACATTAAGTTTGTTGATCTACATTGTCCTTTCTCATCCAGAGTTGCTAATCTTTCTTGAAGATAAAGGAGTTGTATTTCTTGATAAAGGTTGGATATTTCCTTGTCATGTGGCCTAATTTATTGCATCCTTCACATTTAAAAATACTATTTTCATATCATATACTTTAGATCCTTTATCCACTTGAAGAGTTTAAAATGATAAAAGAAGGCATTTCATGATCCCCAAATGCATTTACATAGAATTTGATGTATAACAACCTAGTTATTGCTTTATTTACTAAGTCAAAATCAATAATATAGATTAATGTTTTATCTATTATAATGAAAAGGTCCTCCTCCTATTATTCTAGTGGAATCCCTGACAGGTAGACCCAAATTAGCATCATGTTGATATTTTCTAGTTCTAGATCAAATCCTTGTTTCCATTTTTTAGGAAGAGTCCAAATCTCCCCATGAACCATGGTCCTCCCACCAAGATGTAGACATGTTATTATTCATTAGTAAATTAGATTAAAAATAAATCATTTCTCATTGAAATTTTTTCCAAAGACCCTTTTACATTCCAAAGATTTCTTTCATAGATTTTGAACCTATAAGTTTTAGGTTGGGATCCAAGGAATTTACCTACCAATGAATGTGATAAGCTAGATGATGCTTTGATTTTTTGATCATATAGAACATCAATATTGAATCCTCTTGAATCTTTGGTGATATTAATTTCTTGTGCTAGGAAGACCATCGTGTATTCTCCTATTTTTCCTTTTAACTTCTCTTCCCATGAAAATTTTCCTTTGAAACCAGGGTTAGCTATAGAAAGGAAATTTTGAGTATCCACAAAATTCTTATAGTTTGAATCCAATTTCCTTTATGTTTTGAATTTTTTACCTTCATTTGACTCCACTTTTATTTGCTTATTTTTTGTGTTATTCGTAACACATGGAAGGTAATAGAGGGGTTTGTAATGATGTTGTTTGTTCCCCATCTGTCCTTTCCCACTCAAGATATTTTGGATTTACCTTTCCCACTTATACTTGTTTTCCATTACCATCACTCACCATCACCATCAACATCTCCAATTCTTTCTAGTTCAAGTACTAGAGGAAACCCTAGCTCACCATATCCAAAGGAAACCCTAGCTCACCATCTCTAGAGGAAACCCTATTTCTAAAGGTGTGTTATTACTCAGGTCTTGAGTAACTTCCACTTAGTTTTGAGTTGACTAGAATTAGATAATCTTGAGAAGATTGATGAAATGATTAGATTTTCATAATCCACTTTAAAACCATGAACTTGTTTAGATGTTGAATATTTATAGATTTGGGTAGGGAAAATGTTATCTTTTCATCAAGCCTTTTAAGAATCTTTAAGTTCAACAAGCTAAAAATGCAGGATGATATTAGTAAACTTTAAACACACTAATATATTATTAAATATTTTCAATGTAAATAATCCCAAAACTCATTGAAAAGATAAGTTATATTAAAATTCGTAGAAATATCATACATTTTAGGGATTTCAAACAAACTTTCAACCATACTAAAAATGGTAGTAAATCTAGTTTGTAAAACAAAATTACAATGCTTGGTGAGATGAGGTGTAACAAATTTCAAAATGCAATTTGATATGAAAATTTAAAAATGTAAATTAAGTACATTAAATTTTAGTCAAGATAAAAATACATATGAAAATGACATTGACAACATCAATTGCATCAATCACATAAATTACATCATTTAAGATGGTGAGACAAAAAGAAGATATATTTATGTTTGAGTCAATTAGAACTACTTAAAAGGTTTAGAAAATTTATAATGCATGACATTGTGGAGAAGATAAAATGCTTGAGATGAATTTTGACAAAGTTATAAAGTATAGTCAAATGAGTTATAGAATATTCAAGACACATAGTGACTTGAAAATGATATCAATGAAATTAATTATATATCATTTTACGCAATAAAACTAATGGCATCAATTACAACATAGAATATTATTATAGTGTAAAATTATTAATATGTGAAAATATTAGTTAAAGTATAAGCTTTGAATTGTTAATATTTGGAAAATAAAATTAAAAACATAGTCCATAACTTACAAATAATATCAACATTGAATTAATAATGAAAGTGGCGTGTAATAAGTTAAGTTTTATATTTTATATAAAGAATAGGGTCAAGCTCCTCCAACAATTTATTAATATAAAAATTAAGTTTTACAATATGTTAGATTTATTCCAAGGTAAATATCCCTATGAATTTGTAAGGCTTATTACAAACTTCATAAACATTTAAAAAATAAAAAACCAATTAAATATATTTACATGTTAACCTTTCTTGGATATGAATAATAACAAAAAAATAATAATATTACACAAATAAATATACTAAAATCAAAATCCCAAACATTGCTAACAAAATATAAAGTGCAAATAAAATATATTATACTCCAAACTCCCCAACTTTTGAATCTCCTAGATTTTTAAATAAATTGTTATTTGTAATCACATAAAAGTGGTATTTGGATGATAAGAGTATTTATTGAGATAATTTATTATTATATTTACCCTAGAACTATCTTAGATCCTTTATCACACTTTTACATCCATTATGTAGAAAAAATACATCTCTAGTTGGCCGAAACATAGTCTTTGACCTACATTCCCAGATCCTAGCCCTTCATGCCCAACAACATGTCTGTTGGGCACTAGTGCCACATTAAAGATACTAGAAACACATGGAATTAGTGTCCCAAACATGGAGATAATGTCCCTTGTTTTATATCTTTTGAATGGATATATTTTGAAATGTGTACCCCTCATAAGGTTGGCTTAATGACATTTTATTATCTGCACAAGGTAAAAAAAATATAAATACAAAACTCTTAGATCTATATCCACTACATGGAATATAGATACAAAAATCCTATTCAAATAAGAAACAAGTTGAGAAAAATCAAGGTTATCAATCAGTATTGTACCCTACTTCTACATACTACCATCTATAACTGCCCTAAGCATAAATTTCAAATATTTCCAATCTCAAGCACACTCAAGGCATTCAAAACCAATATCATTATATAAATTATTTGCACTTGTACCAAGCACTAGGTGAGAGAATAGAATTGGGATTCATCCATCCTTGGAGTATTAGCATGTAGGTAACTCTCTTCATAGTGGGGTGTTAAGGATGTCCAACCTATCCTACTAACAAAAACACATTTTCAATGTATGCCATATTTTCAAGGAGGTTTAGGGTTTGTAACATAAATTATCTACCAGAAGAGCACAATAGAGTTTTAGACTTCATGCATGCAGGAATAGAACCCAAAAACATAGGTATACATAGATCTAAAAATAAGGAATAGTCCTACAAAGAGGACATGAGTGCCATTTTAAATACACTAGAGCCACATGGTGATACTATCCATGTGGAGCATTATTATCCATGGAATAATCTAACTTCATGATTGTATTGATGATACTTAGACCTATTTGTCACCCAGGTTTCAACACCTAGATCTTTTGCAATAGTTATTTTTTAGACAAATCTTTATTTACACATATCTATTACTATTTTTATAAAGCCAAAGTTTGTCATATTATGTAAAAAATAAATGGTTATTTATTGCATATTATTTAACTAATTTAAACAACTCAAACCTTTAATCTAACTTAGAATTTAATCAAGTAAAATGTTAAAATGCACAGTTACATACTTCTATTTTTATGATTTTTTGGCATAACATATCTCATTAAATAAAATACACATTAGGGTTTCATTTATTTAAATATAATTTAAATTTTTATAAAAAAATGCTAATTCAAAACCACTAACCCTAGATGCTCTTAGGGTTTGTATCCTTCTTTTTCCTAATTTCGTTAGATGATTTAAATTTTTCATATTTCATATAATATGGTTCAGAAGTTCTATTTAGATTTGTTTACTATATGCCATTTAAGAAATCTATCTCTCTTCCATTAAGAAGAAGTGATAGACAAGATGGTAATCCTATATATCACATGTAGATTCCAACTATTCGATCCTATAACATAGATAAGAAACCTATCATAATTATATCTATGCATCCTTCACAACCTAATTATGTGGATTTAAATGATAATGCATCTGAAGATGAACAATACAACCAATATTAAGATGACATACACATAAAAAATTAGGACACTTTCCCTCCACTTAGCAATAATGACATAATAATAAAAAAAGATGAGATATTACATGGTTTCAAAGATATAATTATGGAGAAACCCCTTGATCATGCACAAATCATATTATGTATATTGGAAAATAAGAACAAAATAAATAATGGTCAATCTTCAACTCTCCAAGTTAATAACATTACTACACCTATAGTGGGGATAACTCAACTCCTTCACTAACAGATACATCACTTATGGCTAGTCCTCCACTCTAGATGTATAATCCCTTATCAACGAGATTCATACCCTTAACCTAAATTGTTACATATCAAGAAGGGAGTCACTAAGCCATCACATGCTTTGGATTCTAATATTCTATTACACACACCTTTGGCACATCACATAGCATAAAATCCCTTGCCATCCATTTTCATGGCACCTAATCCTATATTATATGATTGAAATCTTGACCCAAAACATCATCTTAGATATTTTCATGTAGCATGTTTGGACTATGTGTCTAACTATTGGCTTCTTATGAAGTTATTTCCATGAAGTTTAAAGGATTATGCCATACAATGGTTTTATGATTTAATAAAATAATCTATCATAGAATTAAATTGATCAACATTTTGTTAGCATATTTATTCATACATTTTTAGTGATAAGATATCATATACAAAAGTGGCACAATCAAAATAAAAGTTATATGAGCTTATCGAAGATTATGTCTTATAGTACAAGAATATTTTAGATAAATCAAATAGCCCCATGGTAGACAAAGAAATTCATGACATATTTAAATAAAATCTCTTACTAGAATTACATGAACCTATCTTATTCATTAAGTTTCCTACATTTACCAATTTGTGCCACATAGTCAAAGAAAGAGAGATTAAGTTCCTATTAATGGGAAAAATCAAGTATACCAATGTATTAGAATCAACTATTAAGACTTAAAATAAACCTCCATATAAGTTAAGGACCTCTAAGAATAAGAGTGATCAAAGGGCCATAATAAACATAGATTATGAGCCATTTACTAGATTGGTTTTGTCTTCTCCTCAGTGCCAAGTCTTCACTAACCTTTTAGAGTCACCATCTCAAGTTTTACAACAACTCTTAGAATATAATTCCATATCTCTCCCTCCCATTAAAGAGTATGATATGACATGGACTCTTATAAATAAGTATGATTATACTACATTCTATGAGTATCACAAGGTACCAAGACACATAAATTATAGATTCATAAGACTAAACCATAAGATAAAAGATCTAATTGAGGCTAATATTATTGATGTGGGCACACGCATAAAGGCACCACAGGAAAAAAAATCTAAAACACTAAATATATTATCAGATCCATTCCCAAATCACATAATAAATGAGATATGGGTACAACAAGTATTCAATAAACATATTAGGCACATCCACCACTAGCTTCATATCATATAGTTATAGAGGAGGCACATCCATTACACTACATTAATGGCATGTACCATACTACACTTCCACCTAGATCAATCATCACATTATTAGAGTAAGATATTGTTGATAATGATATTTATTTACATGAACTATTTATATGATCATACATGGATCAAAGTATAATATTGTGTCCCACTATCTAAATAGAAAAACATTTAAAAAAATTAATAAATAAATCCTAAAAAATACTTAACAATTTTTAGAAAAAATGGAAAAATATGTATGCACTACATATTTGTATATATGGTTTAAAACATATTTATTGATTAATTTAAATGACCCAAACTCAAAATATTTTGAGGAGAAGTTGAAAGTGTATGTAACCTCTTTATTCTAAAAAGTGGGACATACTATTATGCTTTAACCCACATAGATCATCATCCTATCTAGAGTGTTATGGTTGACAACGGGTCAAACACTAACATGTGCACTATGAAACTTTTGTAACATTTAGGGTACTTAGAGCAAGATGTATTACCCATAGACATAGTCATTAGTGGTTTTAGTGGTCATATTCAAAGTTATATTGGGTAGATTAGGATTAAATTAGAGGTTAAACCAACACATATATCCACTCAATTCCTAGTAGTGCCTAGTGCAGATGTGTTTGATATATTATTAGCTAGACCATGATTATAACATCTTTGAGCCATCCCATCTATAGTATAGCTATGCTTGAAGTACATACATGTAAATAAGGTTTTAAAAATTGAGGGTCTCCCATATGGGTATCATCTGACCATCCCATAGGTAGTTCCAACATAGTCACTAGTTATAGTTCCATCACAATCAATAATTATAGTTACAAGATTGTTACCATATATTACATAGTTATCAGTTATACCTCAGAGTAATATTCATATGCATACATCATAGAGTTTAGTAGAGCCACTTGTGTAGGTGATGTCTATGCCTATGGTATCAACACATACACATAATCTCCTATATAGAAAATTATTAGAGAGACCCTTGCATCAGAGAGATGTCACATATTCTATAAGACCTTCCTCCACTCTACTTATGCTGAGATTTGTTTCATTGGGGTTTTAGGATTCTTATCACAAGACACCTATGTCACCTAAAACATCCTCTACTAGATGGGTTCCTAAGACCCCTACAGTTCATAGGGCATCATAGTCAGTACTAAGGATTCATATCATCATTACAAATTTAAATACAAACACAAATTACTCGGCATAATAGATTATGGGCTCACAATTACCCTTTCACACAACATGCATAACCATATTTCCTTTATTTGACACCGATCACAATGATAGTGAGTCTCCCATTAGACCCATCAGTTAGTATGGTTAATAACCTCTTTTACATACTTTATTATCTCTTCCTTATTATATATAGTTTATTTTCATTTTCTTTTACATATCTTATATCAATAAAATACAAAAATGATATAACATGTCAAAACACAAATACATTCAAATATTATTCAAAAAACATAAAAAATATAGATTATATACATTGATATGTTTACATTTACTCTACTTTCCAAACATTACATATGATATATATATATATATATATATATATATATATATATATACATATATATATGTATATGTATATATATGTATGTAATATATATGTATATATATATATGTATATATATATATACATGTATATATATATATACATATATATATATATACATGTATATATATATACATATATATATGTATATGTATATATATGTATGTAATATATATATATATATATATATATATATATATATATATATATATATGTATACACACACAGAGATGCACACACACACACACACACACACACACACACACACATTAGTATAGTTGCTTTTATAAAGCATATATGATTCACTTGTTCTTATCGAGTGCTTGTAGACTACATACATGACTCAAATCCACTACACTAATCTAGACTTGTTATCATCTACCCACTTGGGGTATATACACTGATATAGGTTTATTCATTTGATACATCCACCCAATCTAGGGCATCTCATACATAGTTTATACTACCAAGTTCTATCCTTTCATTTTATACATTCTAGTTTTAGCATTGTTATATCCTAACATTGATCATTGTTACTCATACTTAGATTTTTTTGCCAACTATCACTAGTTAGACTCAACATATGTATATCTTAGAATTTACATAAATTTGTACTATATTCATACATACTTTCATTTATAGCTTTGGGTAAGTGTAGGGAATTGTAGGTTGAAAATAGGGTTTTAAACAGAGATGTTTTTCCCATAAAACATGAAACCTTGACTTGTATCAATTATCTGAGATATCTACACTAATAATTTGAAGATGTCATAAGAATATGAATAGTAGAATTTTGAGTCTAGCTTCTAAAATACTATTTTTTTTTGAATTGGTTTAGTATAAGTAGGTCAAACATCATAAATTTGGATATGTGGTACTATTTAAACAAAAACATATTAGATAGTTGTATGTGTGCCCCACCAATTTTTGAGCATCAGTTATTCTTTATTTAAACCCCTTGGTAGAAAGATAGATAAGATCATATAGTTTGAAACCTATATTTTTATTAAATTAATTGATGAATATATATATATATATATATATATATATATATATATTACTAATATCAAAATTTAGTATAACCTAAAAAAAGATCAAAAATATAAATCCAACCATTTACGATTTATGGTTTATGGTTTAGAATTTTGGGTTTATATTTTAGGGATTAAGGCATATGATTTATGTTTTAATGTACATAAAGTGTAATTAGAAAGGAAATTGGGGCCAAATTAATCTCCTTGAACTTATTTGTGATTAAGAAAAGTGTTTTTTGGCTCAATTGGCTTCTACATCACCATAGATTGAGTGAATTAGTCAATTGGGGCTATGAGTGATGCATTTTGAGCCAAATTTAGCCCTATGAAAATAATAGAAAATTATTACAAAGGATTTTAATTATGGATAAATAATTTGGTTTAAGGTTTATAAATTAGGGATTAGGGTTTATGGATTAGAGTTTCAAATATATAGAAGATAGGGTTTAGGGTTTAGAGTCTAATCATGAAGGAAATTGAGGAAAATTTGAGCTAATTCAACTTATGTTTGTGACCATAATGTGTTTTTGGGAATATGTTTTATGTTTTAGTATGTATTACATCTAATCACAAAGGTAATTAGGGCCAATTTGAGCTCTTTAAACCTAATTGTGACTACAAAATGTGATTTTGGGCTCAATTAGCCCCTACATCACTATAGATTAAATGAATTAGTCAATTGTGGAAATGGGTGATGTGATTTTGGTGAAATTGAGCCCTATACACCTAATTTTTATTGTAAAGGATATTAATTGCATGACTAAATCATTTGGTATAGGGTTTAAAATTTAAGATTTATGTTATAGGGATTAGATTTTTAGGTATATGTGAGATCTATGGTTGATAATTTAATATCCAATCACAAAGGTAATTGATGAGAAGATGAGCTGATTGAACTTATTTGTGACCACATTGTGTTTTTGGGCATAGGATTAATGTTTTAGGGTGAATAAGGTCTAATCATAAAGGTAATTAAGGTTAATTTAATCTCATTGAACCTATTTGTGACTATAAAATGTGATTTTGGGCTCAATTAGCCTATAGGTTAGCATCAATTGAGTACATTAGTTAATTAAAGCAATGAGTGATGCAATTTGGTCCAAATTGAGCCTTATGAACCTAATTTATACTATAAATGATGTTAATTACATGGTTAAATAATTTGGTTTAGGGTTTATAATTTAAGGTTTAGGGATTAGAGTTTTAGGTATATGTGAGATAGGGTTTAGGGTTTAGAGTCTAATCATGAAAGTAATTAAGGAAAATTTGAGTTGATTGAACTGATTTGTGACCATAATTTTTTTTAAGGCATAGGGTTAATGTTTTATGTTGAAAAAAGTCTAATAAAAAATGTAATTGAGGCCAATTTAAGCTCTTTAAAGTTATTTATGACTACATAATGTGATTATAGGCTCAATTGGTCCCAAGGATACCACATATTGAGTAAATTAGTCAATTAGGGTAATGAGTGATGCGTTTTAGGCCAAATTGATCGATGTGAACCTAATTATTATTATAAAAGGATGTTATTTACATAGCTAAATCATTTGGTTTAAGGTTTACAATTTATGGGTCAGGGTTTATGTATTAGATTTTTAGCTATATCAAAGATAAGGTTTAGGAGTTAGAATCTAATCATGAAGGTAATTGAGGAAAATTTGAGCTAGTTAAACCTATTTATGACCACAACATGTTTTTAGGCATAGGGTTAATAGTTTCAGGTCAAAAAAATCTAATAATAAAGATAATTGAGACCAATTTAAGATCTTTACACCTATTTGTGACTATAGAATGTGATTTTGGGCTCAATTGGCCCATATTTTACCACATATTAAGTAAAGTAGTCAATTTGGGCAATGAGTGACATGATTTGGGCCAAATTGAGCCTTCTAAACCTAATTATTATTATAAAGGATACTAATTGCATGACTAAATCATTTGGCTTAAGGTTTAAAATTTATGGATTAGGGTTTAAGTATTATATTTTTAGGTATATGTGAGATAGGTTTTAGGGTTTAGAGCCTAATCACAAAGGTAATTAATGACAATTTAAGATTATTGAATCTATTTATGGTTGCAATGTATTTTTGGGAATAGGGTTAATGTTTGAGGGTGAATAAGGTCTAATCAAAAAAGTAATTGAGACCAATTTAAGCTCTTTGAACTTATTTGTGACTATAAAATGTGTTTTTGGGATCAATCGGCCCCCATGTCACCATATTTTTATTAAATTAGTCAATTGGGGCAATGAGTGATGTAATTTGGGCCAAATTGAGCCTTATGGTATTAATTATTATTATAAAGGATGCTAATTTAATGGATAAATCATTTGGTTTATGGTTTACAATTTAGGGTTTAGATATTAGAGTTTTAGGTATATGTGGGAAAGGGTTTAGGGTTTAGAGTGAAATCATAAAGGTAATTAAGGACAATTTGAGCTACTTGAACCTGCTTGTGACCATAATGTGTTTTTGGGCATAGGTTAATATTTTACGTTAAATAAGGTTTAACCACAAAGGTAATTAAAAACAATTATGCTCCTTGAATCTATTTATGACTCAGAATGTGATTTTGGGCTCAATTGGCCCCCAAGTCACCATAAATTGAGTGAATTAGTTAATTAGAACAATGAGTGATGTGATTTGGGCCAATTTGAGCCATGTGAACCTAATTATTACTGTAAAAGATGTTATTTTCATAGCTACATCATTAGTTTTTGAGGTGTGCATTTGTGTACATAAGGTATAGGGTAAACTAGGGCTTAGGGTTTAAAGTGCTTAGAGTTTAGGGCTTATTATTTATAATTTAGGGTATATGGTCAAATTGTGAAGGCATTTGAGGATAATTTGAGTTTATTAAACATATTTATGATCACACAATGTGTTTTTGGGTTTGATTATCCCCTGTGTCATCACAAATTGAGCAAATTAATCAATTAGGGTATTTAATGGTGTGATTTGGGCAAAATTAAGCCATCTGAATCAAATTATTAGTTTAGATGATTTTGATTGGTGCTCAAATAGATATTTAAGAGTTTAAGATTTATAGTTTAAGGTTTATAGGGCTTAGTATTTATGGTTATAGTTTAAGGTATAAGTTACATGGGATCTATGAATTAAGGTTTAAGGTTTATGATGTAAGATAGATGGCTTAGGGTATAGGATTTAGGGCTTAAGTTCTAGGTTATATGGTATAGCGTATATGGCATAAGGTATAGGAATTAGGTCTTAGGGTATAATATTTAGTTTTTAGGGATTAAGGCTTAGGGTAATTTTCACATACTAAATATCGGATATTTGGTATTATCATGTACATGGTTTTAACACAATCATGTTATTACCATTTAAGATTTTATTTATTTAATTAATAATAATAATAAAAACAACAACAACAACAACAACAACAACAACAACAACAACAATAATAATAATAATAATAATAATAATAATAATAATAATGAATCACTAATAATTAGTTTGAGATAAATGCCCCCTACTTTGTTGCATTATGTACGTTGTAGCTCTAATTGCAAATGATTAGAATGTTATCCACATCCTCAAAATCATAACTCATTATCTACTCACATGGTTGAATAAAAAATACACATAACTATTTTAAATTATTTTGGAATAATTATATTTTTTCCCCATTTGGTACTTCACATTGAAATTAGGTCTATTGTGGAATAATTGGATTGTTGTCCCCACCCTCAAAATTTGAAACTTTATGAAATCATGGGTGATGGCATTTGTAGTAGTAGGAATAAGAAGTCAAAGTGAAATTTTTTGTATGAATTAGAAGTGGTGAGAGAAAATTAAAGGCAACAAATGAAAAAACTTCATTCAAGTAACTATACTATCCCTAATGAATTTATTATCACAAATAATGATGAAATTAGCAATGATATTATACCAAATTGTGAATTATCAATTATGAGAGTGTGCCAAATTATAATGTAAGTTCACATTCAAATTTTACTGTTTTTAATTTTGATGATGATGATGATGATGATGATGATGATGATGATGATGATGATGATGATGATGATGATGATGATGATGATGATGCTGATAGTATGCATGATGATTAAAATTACATGGAAACATATATTGGATAAACTAACAATGATGAAACTAACATGGAAACACCTAATGGAGAAAGTTACAATGAAGAAAACAATATGGGAACACCATTGAATGAAGAACCTACTAATGAAGAAAATAATATGGAAATACCAAATCAATTAAATATATCATTAAGAATACCTCCTAGTATTTATAGAAAAAAAACAAAAGTATTTAATTGAAATTAATGAATCCATTTTGAAACCACATCCTAAAAAAAAATTGGATATGAGTCAAACAAAACTGTACACTAATTTTTTAAAAAATATCCACATATTTATATTAGTCAAAGGTATTTTGGAGTGGAAAAACCCTTATATGTTAAAATAAATTACACATGCACCACTTGTTGTAGGAAACATGTTGAATTTTCTATGCATTGTGATGTTTTTCATCATATTCATTATACTTTGCATACTAACAATTTTTTTCATGAGTGTGGAGTGGAAACCCCACAAAAATCAGCAAGAGAATTCATTCCAATAATTTTTTTTGAAAAACTAGATGGTCAATTATTTTATAACAATGCATGTTTACATAGAAGTTTCAACATTTATGGTGGATTGGAAAAATTTAAAGCATATACCCATGAGGAGAGTACACATGAAATTGGAAAACAATTTATTATTTATAGTAAATATAAATATGTGGTATATCAAATGAAAGATGGAAATTAATTTAAAAGGTGTGAGCTTGTTACAAAAAAAATAAATGTTTCCAAATTTATGGACAAATTCAAGGATTAAATTATATATGAGTATACAAGACACATAGAAAGACATTGATGGCTAGAAGAACAATTCAAGCTAAATAAGGACACATTTCCAATTGGTACTATTATTTCAGTAGTTGAATTTACAAATAATTACACATTTCAACCAAAAAAAGAGGTTCAGTCACAATACTATATTTTAGTATAGGTTTCAATTATTGTGCATATATCATTCATGCATTCACTCGATAGTATAGATAATGATAAAAAATATTAAGGGAGTAACACTTTTATGTTAGTATCATACACATTATTCAGAGTATGATCAAGGTTGTTTTCAGTTATTTTATGGAAAGTTGAGTGAAAGGAACATTAATTTCAATCAACATTATATATGGTCAGATAACTGTACATCACAATTCAAGAATGCATGGATGTTCTATTAGTTGAGTAGGATGCACGTGAGTACTAGGGTAAAAATTATTTGGAGTTTCACTAAAGTAAGTCACGTAAAATGGGAGCATGACACTACAAGATAAAGTGTTGAAAGAGTGATTAAAAGAGAGGAATTTAAGTTTGAATAAGTTTCTAATTTATCAAATGCAAAGAACATAGTTGAGTTGTGTAATTAATACATAGGCCATGGTTTTCAACAAAATTCAACTATTCATATATATTTTTGGCTCATGGATGATGAACAGTTGGTAAGCTATAAATATTATATGATAGTAATAGGTGTTGTCACTTGGATTTTCACCCATTAATGAGATGCCTAGATCTCCTCATCCAAGTGTCACAATGGAAACATCTCTCTTGATGTGGGTAATAATTTGATGAGATGAATCTCTAGAAGGGCTATTTCCCTTGATGCACTCTTTGATTTACTTTCTTGCATATAAACTTTAGATGAAAAGGGTTAAGAAAACAACTAAAAAATCTAAAAAAGGTGATTCACCAATATTTTATTTCTTCCTATTGATTGAAATTATACTACTTAGAGCAAAACAAAGCTTCTCTTATGCAAAACTCACAACATAAGACAAATTGTTACATCAATGTTTCATAAGTTAGGCTCAAGAAGGTATTTTAATGCTTAAGAGGGAAATTAATGATCCCTTTATAAAATAGAATAATATACCACTTTAAAAAAAATCTACACTTGAAATAGAACACTAACAAAGACCTGTAACAATTACTCTTCTACATACTTGGTGAACAATCAAGAATAACATGCTAGAAAAGATCATCTTCTACTAGACAGTACCAAAAAGATTGAAATAAAACTCAATTTTAAATCATTTAAGTAGGAAAAATCAATTTTTTATTTCTTTAAGATTCATTTAAGTAAAAAAAATTCTAGGGTTTCACCATTAACCAATGGAGGATGCTCAAAAGAGCTAAAAGAGTCAATATTTATAGCCTTTAAGAGAAGAGCAAGACAAGGGAGGTCCAAAGGTCACTTGAAAACTTTTAAATCTGATAAAAGGAGTTAAAATTTTATGAGAAATAGGTATATAATAAACTATTAAATGTCAATAGGACCAAGTGTCCATATAAGTTATGAAACTTATGAAAAGTGGCATAAAATTCCAAGTCTTGGCCTAAAAAATGCCTTTAATTTGAACCGATTTGAACATCCCAAAACTAAATATGGATAGGTATGATGATTTTAATTATAGGGAAGTATTTTAGGCATGCCTCTCCATTAATTTTTTTCATTCCTACTCATCTAAAAACTCCTAGAAGGAAGCCATCAATGTCTACAATCTGAAAAACTCCTTATTTGTCACCCCTCACACTTGGCCTAAAAATTGGATTTATTTTTACATTGAAATACATGGGAGGGAGTGAATGACACCTATAAATACCCTCCATTTACTTATAGGCATCAATCATGCTTTAAAAAGGTTGATACTTGGAGTTTTCACCCTTCTCACCCTTGTGTCCACTATGCTAGTTTTGATTGGCTAAAAGGAGAGCTAATGTTAGAAAAATTAGAAGTTTTTTATTAGAAATAAATAAAAATATGGAGTTATAAAAATTATAAATATTTTTCAAAACATGATTTCATCCTTTAGAACCTCTTGTACCCTGAATAATACACTAAATAGTTAGAAAAACACTATTTTTTACCCCATTTTGAATAACTCATCTTGGTGGGAGATAGCCTGAGGGAGTATTATACATGTTCCAATATCTTCCATGGTTAAAATATTTCATTTGGATAACACTCCAAGCTTGTTTTCCCCATCAGGTCCTGGTTGAGGGTTTAATAGGGTTTTAGGCAGTTTTTGGTCTTAATATTTCTTCATAAAGAATTGACATTGAAGATACCACTAAATTAAAAAAAAATTATTATAAGGATCCTACTAAACCCTATAAATTCTTCTGGTTTCCATTGAAATCCTTATAAAATATATGAGCATTTGAAAACACCTCATTGAGCTTGTTTCTACCCTTTTTGCATGCTTGGGCTCTGTCTAGGAAAAAATGAGCTTCCTTGTAGGTTCCTCTACATAATATGAGTTAAATCATGTCTATATTACCATTCATAACATGAATAAATTATCTGGATATCCCACCAAGAGTTATAAATGAAGATGAACCTCCAATTGGTTATAGGTCCCCTTAAAGCATAATAGGTCTAATAGGCACCTTGCTAGATTTGGTTGTTAGGACTGATATTTCATGGCTAGGTTGGTTTATTATGAATTTATAAATACCATTTTATCTTAAAAATCCACTACATAAACCTCCAATAACTCTTGTCCATCTTCTTCTCTCATTCACCAACTAGGCCTAGTGAAAGTTTGCCTAGTTGGACTATGTGCATGGGTAATTTAATCACCTTGAGGGGTTTGTGATTGATATAGTGATTCCATATAATATATTTTTCTTCCATAAACCTCATAATATTTTTATTTAAGTTCATAAATATTTATATAAATATGTTTACCCATTTTACACTCACTACCTCACTTTGCCAAACCCTGATTTCCTAGATTGGCAGACCTCTGAGACAAAATAGTGAGGATATCCCTCATTTCCAAGTCAAATTGAGTATTTTTTGAGTTGTGAAAAGTTATTATTATTATTTTTACTAGATTGTTTAGTTGGATTTTTTTATTTAGGTTCATAGCCATCTCTAAATGCTAAAAAATGGCCTCAAAAAAGCTTGTTTTCCTGCATTTTCCTCAAACCCTCCTAAGAGTAACCCTTCCATGCTAAAAAAATGATTATATGATTCTTAAAAATGTTTTACATATCCAATCCATGATATATAATCTTTTAATTCATCAAAAATCACTCTTTTCTTTGGATTCCTCATACTTGGCTATTTAGCAAACATGGTTTCCTAGTCTATAGTACATACTATTGCCTTTTGGCCAAGTAGGGAAGGTAGATGATAAAATTGGTATAATTTTGGGCTTGTTTAAACATTATATTACCTATCATTAACCAATTGTAATTTATTATAACATTCCTTTCTCTCATTCACAAGTTCATCTTTTTATCTCACCTTCATGTTCAAGACTGCAACATGGTGGTTGTAGGTGAACATAGGGGTTTAAGAGACCATTTTTAGGTTATATTCATCATGTTTTTATTTAATTAATTAAAAAAAAACAATAATTTTGGAGGCCACATACTTTTATTATCACCCAAACTCTTTTTGGATTTCATATGCACTTTTTGGTCAAAACTAGGTACTACACTACCTATTGACTGAGACACTCTATTTACTCCTGCCTATAGGTTATTGTGCCTTACCTAGAGATTATAAAGATAATAATAGATTAGGAATAAATTTTTTATGGTTTTAAATCATCATTTTTACCTTCTAATCATTCTACATGCACTTTGGAACTCAATTGACTGAGTTTTCTTAGAGGACTAAGAAACTCTGCCTATAGACTACTATAGGTGTCTATTGGGATTCAAATGAGCTTAACCATGATATAAAAATATATTAAATAAATACATATATTTGACCATGTATCTAATTTCACTATTATTATTCTTTTAAAGTCTTAAGACACCCTCTTAACATCAACCCTTTAGGTCACTATCTATTAATTGAGACATCTACCTTTTGACCTACCTATAGGTGTCCTTTATTTTGAAAAGGGTTGACCAAGATGATTAAGAACCTATATTGAACCATTTTTTTTCATAAAATTCATTATTGATCATGAATTCACATTTTTATAATCTTAAAGCATAAAAAAGGCATCATGATTGGGGTCATTTTTCTAACCCTATTGTACGTACATATTCTCTATACAAGGGACACATGTGGACAGTCACAAGGTTACATGGGAACATTTCAAATATTTCATGATTACTTTAACCTTCCATCAGTTGAATCAATATTATCCATGAGAATTTGTTCAATTTTTCTTCTTAGGGTGATAAAACCCATTTACCTCCTCAGGGTTGTAGATGTTATTAGAGCATTTTAGTGTATTTTATGGTAACTTTAAGTCCTTCAAATCTCATCTTGCACTGACCTTTTGGCCTTAATTCTTGGCATAGGTATTTTATATGCTAGAGGTCACAACATTCACCTCATTTTATGCCTTGAAGCCTTCTGTAAATATGTCTTAGGGGGTCTACAAAAACCCCTTGGAGCTCTATTTTGCTACTTTAGGGAAAACTTCCCTAAACTCAGTTAATTTATATCCTCAACATGGTTGCACACTTCCTTTACTCATTTGTCACATTGTATGGGTTTTTCAAGGCTTAATTATCATACCACAACCTTAAGTACATGTCAAGATATTTCATCTTCTCCATAAAAGCATTTTAGTACCCTATTTATCCACTTGTAGGTGGATGTTTTGGTACACAAATAGTAAGTTAGATATGAGCGTTATGAAACTATCAAAGAATATGAACTTTGTATGATTTTATCAAACATATTAATGCACCTCAATAAATACTAAGATTTTGTAACACACATTCATCCTCCCACACCTCAGTATGACATCAATAGGGGCCCTATAGGTATTCAATAAGCATGTTATATAGGCAAGTCATATAATTGGGTACAAACATGCTAGTGATTATCTTAAAAACCAATAAAATTAATTTGTCAACCTTCAAGTACATGATCCCAGTTATTGGACACCTTGAAACTAGTTCTAACTTATCTTTTCCAACATGAAAATCACTTCTATGTATATGGAGAAAAGCAATTAGGGGAATCTCAAGACTGTTTTAGCATGGTGGATGAGCTTGTGACTACACTTCACCTTTTACAAGAATATAAATAGACTCCTTAAAAATATTTATGGCTTGGATAATGAACTCATTTTGATTACAACTCCATGAACAATTTTAAAAATCTTATACAGGTGACTGCAAGTGAATCTAAGCATAAAGTTAACTATGGAGAAAGACAAGGTTACAAGCTACCCAAAAGATGACATGGTAAAAATAAAACATGTAATGAGGTATTAATATGAAATTGAGACCTATGTAACACTATTTTAAAACTACATCAGACCCTTATAGGAGAATAACACTTAGCAAACATGAAGAACTTCAACTAAGATTACATATGGTGACACCCTCCTACAACATGGATTAATTTTATCATCCAAAAATTATGAAACATGAAACTAAGATTGGAGATCATCTAATAAGTAATCTAAAATATTTTGGAGCCAACATCACCAATTTTTTCATACGTATTTGACCAAAATGGAGCAAAACCTATGGGGTGCATGAAATAACTACCATAAAAGAACAATCAAGTTCATGAGGATGGTTCATGAAGAAAATCCACCATTATTAAAAATATTTATATATAAATGAAGGTATATAAGTTTAATATAACCTACCAAAATAATTTTACTTGAAACATCTTCAGCTATCTGTACTAAGGAAAAACTTGAAAGTCACTTATGTCTGTCTAGAAAACCAAGAAAGGTGAAGAACAGTTTTGGCCTTAAAATGACACTTATAGAGAAAAAATGTATAAATTAGTGTTAATAAAGTGGATAGGACCTCTAATATCTTATTACATGTGGCACACTTCCCTATGGGCCATTCACATGCTATTTTCTCTCTTTTTCAATTGTTTCTTGATTTTCAATTAAGGAACCTACAATATTCTGATGTAAATGACATACCTGATAGTTAAATTGACCTCTTGGATGATTATAAGGATAAAATGACACCTGGTCACCTTGTTAATTTTTCCACTTATATTAATGACCCTTAAAAGTACATTAAATAACCCAAATTGACAAATAAGCTAATGAAACTATGACTAAGGCTAAAAGTGCAATAGATAAAATCAAATAACATGTAATACACCCCATGAAATTAAATTACACCCCAATAAAACATATATAATTTAATTTTTAACGTAAGGGTGCCCCAATTTGACCTAAAAGTCAAATTTAGTCAAGAAAATGGTGACTCATAGGGGTAGTATGTTTTCTATACTAACTAGACCAGTAAGATTATCCTATCATGGGCCAAAGTAGTCAATTGTTTCTTTAATACAAATAACAATTAATTTCATAAAACACACATAAAACAAGAAAAACACACCAAGCAAACTCAAGACAAAGAAAGACATCAACAAGACTCACACATGTGCATAATCACTTAGGGAAAATAAGGAAAACAACAAACTATGTAGAAGAAGAGAAGAAGACCTTAGTAGCATTATTTGAGATATATCCCATTTACCAGGATATTAATCTCCTTTCCATCCAATTTTGAGAGTTGGAAAGCATTGTGTTGCTTGCATTGAGTGATAACATAAGGTCCACTCCATAAAGCATCAAACTTTGTGTGTCTTCTAGGTTTATCCCTATCTTCATCCCATTTTAGAACAATGTCTCCTTCTTAGAATTTTTTTAGAATGGATTTATTTTCAAATTATATTTTTGTTTGATCTTGGTGAGTCTTCATAGTTTTCATAACTTGATCTTTTATCTCTTCAAGATCCATCAAATCACACAACCTAACTTCCATGCCTTCATTCTCCATCAACTCCAGGTGATAAGTGAGATCTAAGACTGGAAGCTCAATTGAAATAGGTAGACTAGCTTCTCTCCCATAAATAAGTGTATATGGTTAGATTCCAATTACTCTCTTTGGGATAATCCTATTAGCCTAAAGAGTTGTCTTTAACATGGAATGATAAGTCAATTGGTTCTCTTATATTGTCCTCTTTGTGATCCTGAATAGATTCTTGTTGGTGGACTTAGCTAGCCCATTCCCTTATGGATAATATTTTGAGTGTGTACTATGAGACATGTCATGTTTCAAATCCCATTCACTTGTCTTCATTCCAATGAAAGCCAATGCATCGTTTAAAATTATTATTGAAGGAACCCCAAAACTCATCACTATACCTTGATAGAAGTCTAGAAATGAACTTTAATTTTATTCCTTGAGAGCAATAGCCTCCACCCATTAATAAATAAATATTTAGTACTCAACACCCATTTGTGACCATCACTAGAAGGTGGGATGATTAGGCCTATTAAATCTAGAACCCATTGCATAAAGGGTTGGTCAAATTTAATTGGATGAAGAGGCAAGGCAAAAATATTTTATTTACCATCAATGAGAGATGATTATTGATACTTCCTTACCCAAGCATGGGTGTCTTTAAACAAACTAGGCCAAAAGTATCCATCTCTCATTATCTTAGCAGCTTTGGTTCTTGGAGCAAAGTGACCACCAATTAGTCCATCATGAAACTCAAGGAATATTTTGTCAACTTGATCTAATTCAACACACCTCAATAACACACCTGATAATTCATTCCTAAAAAAAAATCCCTTAGCAATCACATAAGGAATATATTGTAGTCTAAAGTACCTTCTTTTATCTCTATTTAAACCTTGTGGACACTCACTAGTTTGAAGAAAATGAATCATATCTTGTGTCCAAATCCTCATTGATAGAGGTGTAGCTATCATAGGGTCATCATGAAGTGATAAAACAACCTCTTTTTATTCTTTCAAATCTGAATCAAGATTCTCACATTACTCCTTTCCATTCACTAACTTGGTTGTCTTGATTTCTACATCATACTCCATTGCTTGAGTGATCCAACCAATGCTTTTTTCATTCAAATCTTTGCTCAAAAGGAAATCATTAACACAAGGATGAGGTACCAATATGTGATTTTTTTGTTAGATAAAATATTACTAAACTTCCTTAGACTTATAACAACTTAAAGTACTTACTTCTCAACATAGATGTATCTTACCTCATAGCCTTCCAAACTTTGACTAAATAAGGTAATAGGTTGCTCCAAGTTTTCTTCATTTTATTGAGTAAGCATGGCAAATATTAATTCCTCATTTATAAAGGTATACAAGTTGAAAACCTTTGAAAAATTAGGACTTGAAAGAGTTGAATCTTGGGCAATGGCTTGTTTAATCTCTTCAAAACTCTCCTTCCATCTTCTTGTCCAAGTGAACACTTCATCTTTCCTTAGCATAGAGGTTAGAGGCTTGACTAAACTATAAAAATAAAGAATTAACCTACTTATGAAATTAAGTTTCCCAAAGAAACTTTGCAAACCTTTCTTGTGTTTGGGCAAAGCTAATGTCAATATTACATTGAACCTTTCTTTGAGACAATAGGTCCTAAACATTTGCCTTCATGGACAACAAAAACACAATTTTTTGAGTTAAGAGATGTCATAAACTCTTTACATCTCTCAAAAATATACCTAAGGTGGTTCAAGTGATCATTTGGATCTTTAGAAAAAACTTTGATATCATCAAGATACACCAACACAATGTCATTTATTAGTCCTTAAAAAGCCATATCCATTACATGTTGAAATGTAGCTCCAGCATTAGACAATCCAAAAGTAATTTTCCTATAAGAATATTTACCCCATTTAGTAGTGAAGGCTATCTTATATTGATCACTTTCTTTCACCAAAATCTGATTATACCTAGAATAACCATCAAGGAGAGAAAACCTTTCACTACCTACCACAACTTACAATATTTACCCCATAGAGGGAAGATGATAATGGTCCTTCAAGTAAAATTTATTCAAGTCCCTAAAATCAACACATAACCTGATCTCCACATTATTATTCCTTACCAAGACTAAGTTTTCCAACCAAGATAAATGCTTAATAGGAAATGATTTTGGACTCAATCAATTTAGTAATTTCCTTCTTCATGAGAGGCTCAATATTAGGATTGATTTTCCTTTGTATTTTCTTGATATGCTTAGCATTCTCATCTATTTATATGCTATGTTGAGCTAAGTTTATGTCAAATCCCTTTAAATCACTATATTTCCATGTAAAGACATTACAAATGTCCTTGCATAACTCAATGAAAGCATGTTTTTCTTCACTTGTACATACCTTTCCAAGTGCAAGAAACTTATCTTTGAATATTTGTACTCTCTTATAGTTTTATTGATTTGTATACATGATTACCATCTCTTTCCTCCACTGATCATCATCATTGAAGATGTTCTCAAGTGTGACTAAGTGTTTAGGAAGCTTGTTTGACTTCAATTGAACAATCTAGCATCCATATTACAGATGTAGCTTGGATTGATTCCTAGAAGAAAACGTAGCCTCCTCTTTTAGAGAAGGTTATATTTGTTAGTCACTATAAAACACTTTCCAATTAGTGACATTATTAGGTATGGAGGGTCTTACAATCACCTTGAGAGGTGGGTGGTTCTTATCTTCTCTTATTATTTTTGGAACATCAAACTAAGATCTAATTACTACCAGCCTATCAACATGTTTGTTGTCTTCTCTTAGGATGGATTTGATGTTGAAAGCTTGGAAATCCTACATAATATCCCACACTCTATGCTTAAAGGATTTAATAAAAGATTTCTTAATCACATTTTGGCCTCTTACTTGATTCAAAATCAACTCACTATCACCATACACTTGTAACTCTTTCACACCTCTTTTACTAGCCCACTCAAGGACTTAAATTAAGGACCAATATTCTTACACATTATAAGTAAAAGAGAAGTGAAATATTAAATTATAATAGTACCTTTCTTTGGATGGAAAAGCTAGCATTACTCCACCACCTACCCCAACTTTGCTTCTAGATCCATCAAAGAAAAGGTGCCATAAACCATCCATGTCTTCACTTGGATTCATCAAGTTTGGCATGGAAGAGTCCTAATCATGCATGTAATACACTCCAAGACTAGCTTCCTCTATGAATTTTTAAGGATCATGCTCATAATGTTTATCTTCCCATTCATCTAAGTATAAATCAAAAAATCCTTCAAGAGAGGATGTTGGAGATTGATATATGTGAAGTTATTCCTCATCAATAATGGAATAATTGAAATTTTCCACCTTAGGAATGTAAGGATCTAAGTGATTTTGATTAATATTCTCTGATTCAATCTTCACCTTAGTGCCATACTTTGTCCTAAAAACCATGTAGGACCAATTGGCTACTAAGTATCCACCTATCTTATTTGTAAACTCTCTTAATAAGTGATGAGTTCAGAATATGGCTCATTATTGACATGTTATTTCCTTCAATTCATTTGTCAAAGGATATTATCTTATGCAAATCTTAGATTTTTAGATAGCTATTACATGCAAAATAGATATTTGTCTTGTTTATATTGAACCAAAAGACTAACCTTTACTTTGTCATTAATGTCTAATACATAGCATGTTTTAGTGATTTTTATTGTAAAGAAAGCTCAAGAAAAGGACATAGGCGATGTATAGTGAATTTGCAATTTTTATCTCCATCCAATAGAACTATGGACTCTGTAGGCTTGCTTCTACAGACTCTACAAGCTTGTTTCTATGGACTCTGTAGGCTTATTTCTACAGACTCTACAGGCTCATTTCTACAGACTTCATAGGATATTTTCTATGATCTCCGTAGGTTCATTCTTCCCAACTCTGCAGGGTCAATTCTGAGAATTTTGTAAGGATGAAGCTACAAATAGGGAAGCTAGCAGCCATATAGGATAAGAAAGAATCATTCCAGTTGGAATCAAATCAGGAAAATAACTGCCTACTATTTTGTAGGATTTGCTTTTGATAAAATTGTATATATATTTAGATCTTAGGACTATTATAGGATAGGATATATATTTCATCAAAATAATTGGATCTCTTGGAAATCTAATCTCCTATATTTGGATGAATGGATCGACCAAGGAATCCTATTCCTTTGCATCCTATTTTGAGTTGATTATATTAGTATAAAATTCAAGACTTTCATCATTGAAAGAATTAGAAAAGATAGAGAGAAGATAATAGAGGAAAATTTGTATAAGCATATTACAAGTTTTATCCAAATTGTAATCATTTTAGTTTTATGAATTAATACTTTAGCTTTTAGCATTGATTAATCTTTGTTCCTGAGTCTGAGAGGAGCAATGACCCACTCTCCTTGGAACCAGGAACTATGTACAGTATTTATGTTATGTTTTACTAATTCATTGTTATAATTAATTAGAATCTTGTTAATATTTACATTTATTCATAAAAACATCAAATAAATTCATATTTTAAAAAGCATCTTCTTATTCCAAAGTCATTTCCTTTGTAGGCAATGTGTGTTTTCTTTTACAGCAAATGTGTGAAACAAATTTTCTTTTGTTAGTGAAGAGTGTGATTTTACTTTCAACGCAATTGTAAATAGGAGTGTGATTTTTACTTTCAGCAAAAGAGTGGATTGACTTGATTTCTTCCTTTTCAGCAAAAGTATGAATCAAGTAGTTTAAGACACATTTTTTTATTTAGTTAAAGTTTGAATGGGAAAATCAAACACCCCCATAAGCAGCCTTCTAGATCTACCATTCCACACCTTATTACAAACAGCTTTGGACACCAGCCCTGGTTGATAAGACATTAATTAAATATTTATTAAATGAGGAGTTAAATGACACTCATCATTTTTGGCACCATTTTTGAGGAACATAAGGTTTTGGTAAGGTAATAATTATTGGTCTAGAGTGAAAAATAGAAAACATTGTAAAAACCCATAAAATTGCATAAAAATTCAATAAATTGATGTACCATCCTAGAGATTCTAAAGGATGATTCATCCCAAAGTTTCCACCAAGAACACAAGTGGAAACTCCTTCAACATCTCTGAGTAGTGAACCTAAAGTTACAAGTGAAACCTATTTGCAAGAATCTTCTGAAACTTGGATAGAAACTAGGCCATTGCCACAAGCAAGCCCCATAGGACAAATTCCTCAAGATCAATCTCTTGCAAGAAGACACTATTTAGAAGTTGACAAAGATTTAGAAGAAGCATTTCAAAAATACATAACTGAAGAATTTTTTTAAAATATCAAACAACCCATAACTAATACCATTAATATTCAGTGGGAAGATCATCTTGGCTTTGAAACATCATCAGAAGAAGAAATGGCTCTCCAACAAAATCAACAAATTGCACAACTAGGAAGGACTTTCTCCTTTCCTATTGTTGCATATCCTAATGATCAAACCCCCATGAAAAATATTTCACCAGCTAATCTACCAAATTTTTGGGAAAGATCTATAGAAGATCTTGATCAATTCTTATTTGAGTTTAAGGTACTATGTCAAACCTATGATTACACAATAGATGGCCAGAAATTAAAACTATTTCCCTCTACACTTAAAGATATAGCTATGAGATGGTTCATGGGTTTACCTAGAAATTCTATTAGAACATGGGATGACATAGAAACATAATTCTTGAACAAATACCAAGATTACTAGTGAGTGCAAGAAAGAAAAGAGGATTTATTCAAAATCAAATAGAATGGGGATGCATCTTTAGAGGATTATTTGGATAGATTCATGTTCACTCATAAAAGAAGAAATTATCCGCTCATTGAAGACGTTCAAAAATTCATTTTCTTAAAAGGGTTGGATGAAGATACTAGATATGCCTTAAATATGATGGGAAGAGGATATATAAATAAGTTAGATTTTGATCAGATTTCTGAGTTTTGTACCAACTACTCTCAAATGAAACCTGGAATTAGGAAAGGAAGATTTGGGAAATCTAATGAAGTAGGTATGTTAATGGAAGAATATTATAATCTAAAGATAGATATCCTAGTTACACTAAATAGTACTTTGGATGGCCTTTAATCTAAGGCAAATACAATAGAACCCTTAGAAATCTACTATCTTAAGTGTAGATAGAAACACACCCTTAGAGACTGCCCCCTAGATAGAACCAATGTCTCATCATGCGGGATCTATGATGCAATAGATCATGATACCAAACATTTTACCCTTCTACCTATTTTAAAGAATCAAATGAAAGCACAAGTCTAGCCCACTGAAGAAGTAAATTATATTCAGAGACAAAACTTTGCCCCATAAAACAAGGATCAAGGACAATTTAATGTAATAAATCTAGTTAATCCATGGATGGAACCATGGAATGTTTTAGTTCCTTCACCATTTTGGAATCAACCACAAATTCCATCAATTCAAAATCCATGGACATGACAAGATTGGATGCCAACACCCCCATGGATGGTGCCACAACCACAACAATAATGGGTCTCATAGCAGTAATGGATGCCATTACCATATCAACAATGGAATCAATAGTGGAACCCACAACCATAATTCACCCAACCAATAAGACCACTTCAACAACAAACTATTATGCCACCCCCAATTATTCAACAACAAGGAAAAATTAATCAACCATCAATGCCTACACAACTAATAGAAAATCTAAAAAATAAACAAGCAACACCTATTTATGTTAATGAACAGGAACAAATAATCAATGTTGGAGATATTGAGTGTTTAGACATACATTTAAGATTAGGAAAAACTATACAAAAACCTCCAGTTCTCATTTCTGAGATACCCGATGAAAATGAAAAAATAGAATCATCTCAATTAAACACTGGAGAGGCCAAAGTCAAAATGAACCCTGAAGCAAACAAAGAAAAAAATAATACCCTAGTTGTTCCTTTTCCCAAAAGATTAAAATAAATTGATATTAAAATAGAATCAAACTTGGTCCATGAGTTGCAAAAGATCAATATTGAGGTACCCCTACTACAAGCTATTAGGGATATAACTGAATTAAACAAGATCATCAAAAACCTTTGTATCAAGACACCTAGGAGAAAAGCAAAATATCTAAGAACCATTCATGTTGACAGAAAAATTCTTGATTTATTAGCAACAAAACTATTAGTACCAAAATATACATATCCAGGAAGCCCAATGATCACAGTCACGATTGGAGGTAAAGAAATTCCTAATGTCTTGGTAAATTTGGGAGCAACAATTAATGTTATGACAATTGATACTCTTCATGCATTATCTCTTATGAAAATGTAAACCATAACTACCATTCTTCAAATGGCAGACCAGTCTGTAACTAAACCAGAAGGGACTATGGAAAATGTTGAAGCACTAATAGAGTATTGAGAATATCCAGTAGATTTCATGGTCTTATAACCGAAAATAATGAATCTCAGGTATCCCATAATCCTAGGTAGACCATGTTTGGCTACTGTAGTAGCATTAATTGATTGTAGGTTATGAGACATGACCATTTCTAATGGGATAAAGTCCAAATGCATCTCTTTGTATCTTCCTACAAAACCATCAATAAATAGCATACAAGAACTTTGGGTGGATGAATCAAATAACATATTAAATAATATTTCCTCATTAGCTATGATCATATTTAAAAAAAACTTGGAAAAAATTGAATGGAGACATATACCCAAAATCTATGGACTCTGCCAGTCTAAAATCTACAAACTCTACCAGTCTAAAAGCTATGGACTTTGCCAGTCTGAAAGCTACCGACTCGACCAGTCTAAAAACTATGGACTACCTCAGTTTAGGATTCTTAGATCAAATAGAATATTATGAAACCACCACTTATACTTATTCTATTATTTCTTCACCATATGATCATGGATTGATTCAAGAAAGTGTGTGGAAATTGGCAGAACAATAGCAAACTCATTTCTTATATGCATTTCATTGTTCTTTATCAAGACTAATTCCTCCTAGAAAAGAGTTTGTTAATAATGTAAGCATATTTCATAAGCTACTTTCTCATCCATGTCCTCTGAACTAATTGAATAGTGAGTTGAAGAAAATAGAATCCAACTACCCAGGTACAAAACTAATCATGGTATTATCGGGAAAGATTTTGAACATCAATAGTTGGTTAACAAATGAAGAGGAAGATAACCTCTTTAAAGTACTAAAAAGACATACCAAGGATTTTGATTGGGATTATATTGACATGAAGGGAATTCACCCTAGCATATGCACTCATCACATTTACACATAATCTGTCAAATTGGTCAAACAACCACAAAGAAGAATAAACCTAGTATTAAAAGAAATAGTCAAAACAAGAATCTAAAAGTTGATGGAAGTTAGGTTTATTTACCCCATATCGGACAGCCAGTGGATTTCACCTCTAGTAATTGTGCCAAAAAAATGGAAAATTAAGGGTATGTGTAGATTATAGAGAACTAAATAAATTAAAACTTAGAGATTACTTTTCTTTACCTTTCATTGATCAAGTTCTTGACAACTTGGTAGGAAAAAGATATTTTTATTTCTTGGATGGGTTTAGTGAGTATAACCAGATAATGATAGCAGTTGAAGATCAAGATAGAACCACATTTACCTACCCTTGGGGTAATTCCGCCTATAGTGTACTTCCATTTGGACTCTATAATTCTCCAACAACCATCTAAAGAGCAGTTTTGACAATATTCTTTGACCTTATAAATAATTGTGTTGAAGTATATATGGATGATTTCACCATTTATGGTGGAAATTATGAAGAGGTTCTTACCAACTTGGAAAGAGTACTGATAAAATGTGAGGAACATCAATTATCTTTGAGCCATGAGAAATTTTTGTTGATGATGGATGAAGGAAAAGTCCTAGGACACCATATTTCTACAAAAGGCATTCAAGTAGATCCAAAGAAAGCTGAAATAATATCCAGCTTATCCATCCCACAAACATAAACTAAAATTAAGATTTTTTTGGGACATGATGGTTACTATAGATGCTTCATAGATAATTTTAGCCAAATATCTACCCCTATGTTTGCCTTGCTTACAAAAGATAGTACATTTGAATGGAGTGATAATTGCCAGTAGGCCTTTGAGACCATCAAAGCTAAACTTGTTACTACTCCAGTATTGAGAGGACCAGATTGGACTAAGCCATTCCATATATACATAGATGTTTCCAATATAACACTAGGAGTAGTCCTTGGATAAAAGGATGAAGAGGGTAACATGTATTTTATATATTATATTAACAAAAACATGACACCTACTGAGATAAATTAAACCACAACTAAGAGGGAATTTCTAGCTATAGTCTATACAATTAATAAATTCAAATAGTACATAACAAGCTACAAGGCATTTATCTATATAGAACATTCAACTATTAGATATCTTACCAACAAACCACTTGTGGGAGGTAGGATTATTAGATTGTTGTTGATCTTACAAGAATTTGGTGTTACTATTATAGATAAACTAGGAAAGTCTAATGTGGTAGCTGATTTCTTGTCAAGAATGAACACTATAAGTGAAGAAGAACCAGTGGAAGATGACTTTCTAGATGAACAATTATTTGCTATTTCATCAAAATATCCATGGTTTGCTAATATAACCAATTACCTCACCACATAGAAGTTTCCTCTACAATTTTCACAAAAATAAAAGAAACATTTAATCAAAGAAAGTTCTTATTTTACATGGATTAATGGAATGTTATTTAAACTTGGACCTGACCATGTGTTTCATAGGTGTGTGACAAATGGTGAAACTTATGATATTATCAAAGCTTGTCATGATGAATTAGGAGGAGGTCATTACTCAGCTCAAAGAACCATGCATAAAATCCTAGGAGTAGGTTACTATTGGTCTCATCTTCATTAACAAGTAAAAAGATATGTCAGACACTGTGATGCTTGTCAGAGAATTGGACAACCTACTCTTTCAATAGAGATGCCTCTACACCCTCATCCTCAATTAGTTTTAGAACTATTTGAGAAATGGGGAATTGATTTTATAGGTCCTGTAGATCCTCCTTCCAGAGGAAAAGAATATCTCCTAGTATGTACAAATTACGTGACCAAGTGGGTAGAAGTGGAAGCATTAACTCATGCTAGAGAAGAGATGGTAGCTAATTTCTTATATTTCAAAATCATGCAAAGATTTGGTGCTCTAAGGGAGAGAGTCTTAGATCAAGGACCATAGTTCATGTCAAACATAATAAAACACTTCATGTAAGTATATCAAACTTAGCATATAAAAACATATCCATACCATCTATAGGCTAATGGGGAATTTGAAGTCACTACCAAAGAACTGGAAACCATTATAACCAAGGTAATAAATTCTAGTAGAAAGGATTGGGAAGATAAGGTACCAGAAGCTGTTTTGGCCTATAATACTACTTGTAAAACAATAACTAAATTTTCACCTTATGAATTAGTTTATGGTAAGAAGCCTTTATTATCTATTAAATTTGATTTACAAACTATAAAATAGCTATAGAAGTAGGAATTAAATTAGAATAAATATAGAAAGAAAGAATCCTACAAATTAATCAACTTGGTGAGATGAGGATGGAAGAACTACAAATAACTAAATTGGTACAACAACAAACAAAAGTTTGGCATGATTCACAAATCAAGCAACAAAATTTTTAGAAAGGATTTTGGGGACTATTATTTGATTCTAAATTTCAATAGTTTAATGGAAAACTACAAACAAGGTGGTTGGGACCTTATCAAATTGAGGAGGTCTATGAAAATGATTCTGTTAAGATAATACCTATTGATGACATCAAAAGAGTTTTGTTAGTCAATGGACATAGATTGAATCTTTATCAAAAACCTCTCAGTAAAGAATAACTTATTTAAAAGGTAAAGGATCAAGTAGTTATTATGGAGAGATTTGCTTCTTCTAGAGAACATGCTCCTTGATAATCCAATATATATATAGATTGAATCTTTATCAGAAACCTCTCAGTAAAGAATAACTTGTTCAAAAGGTAAAGGATCAAGTAGTTATTATGGAGAGCTCTACTTCTTCCAGAGAACATGCTCCTTGATAATCCAATATATATATATATATATATATATATAGTGAAAATCCTTCTAGGGACACTATTGACAATGCATGCTCAGTAAACCAACTTGCTAGCTGGCTATACATTGCAAAAAGGGCTTTGGCTAAAAAACCAACAATGGCTGGCCAAAGGGTAAAAACACAGTTTATAAAAAAATATCATCATGTCACTATGATTGGTCATCTCCATGCAATAAATTAATCCATGCAAACTTATTTGTGCAGGACACAAGGGGGGAAAAGGATACATGTAAGGTCAAAGTAAGTAAGACATATATTTTATTTATCTATATTTAGTTAAATAATTATCTTTGATTTAATTAAGACTTATTCTACGGAGATGACCCAAATTTGAATCTTCCAAAATGAAATGACATGACACATGCCATAATGAAAAAGCATGCAACTGAGCTACTAAAGGTGTATGGATAAGTGTGCATCTTTGATATAGTCAATTGAGTCATCAATTATGATAATGATGGGACATCATAAAAAGGGGTTTTAAATGAAGTAATGAATCACTATCACTGTCAAAGTGACATGTCATCATTTCACCCAACTTGTATTAATGAGACAAAATGGCTATCACACTCCATAGAAATGTGTGGTGCCTAATTATATTAAGTCATCATATTAAACTACAAACTCATGCAGCTATAGCATTTCATATGAACCATTTAATTTCTATAGACTTCAATAGAACCTAGTCTATAGATCCTCCATGATTGTTTCCTACCAATCCTCAGTGACTATTGCCTACCAATTTCAATAAAAGACTGGTCTACACTTCAATTAGAGTTAAAGGAATAAAGTTTAATGTAAATATACATAGAAATGGGATAGAAGATGAGATCAGAGCTAAAGAATGCAACAAATTTTCATAAAGACAAAGCTTTTGTGGTAGTTTTTAGAGCTAATGGTTGGCTGCCTTTCATTGAAAAGTTCTAGGGTTTCAATGAAACAATGGTAAATGAATTTATCACTAATCTCACCCCTAAATTTTCAATTGTGAAAGGCATTGTTATTCCTGTTACAACTTAAGTTATAAGCCAAATTATAAAAGTTCCAGAAGAGGAAATGAGAGCTACAGGCATTATTTAATTTAGTGATTTAATTAGTCATTTTAATGGTAATGATCAGACTGGGACTTCATGTCTAATAGATTCCAAGGGAAAATAAAAAAGAATTAGTATAAATTCACATCCTAAACCCTAGAAATCTATAGCCGAGTGGGTAATCAAGTATATCATTTGTGAGGGGCAACATAGTCTTTTAGGGGGAGATGCCATGAAAATGTTAATACACCTTAAACATGGGAGACAAAACCCTCAGTACAAAATTAACATCCCATCCTTCTTATATGGTGCTCTACAAATTATGTCTACAACCCCTAATGCTTCTCTTAGAAATCATGGCCTTATTTATCTCATTATCCAACATCACTTCCTTTAGCAAGGACAAGAGGTCTGAGAATAATTTTAGAATAGTATAGCATAACAAATTTGACTACATAAAAAACCCCAAATTTACCATAAGAACACTTATCTCTACCTAATACATCAACTAAGAAAATAACACCAAGGAAAAAATCACAGAATGTAGTCCCAACCTAAATTCCTTCTTCTTCTTCAAGAAGAATCACAAGGTCTCAAAGTCCTAAAGTTTCAAGGTCTCCACAAGAACCTCATGAATCTATAGTGCAACCAATTCCCTTGTTAGGAAGAAGAAAATTGAGATGAAAGGTTGATATAAAACCTAAGAAGATCGAGGGTTTGATGGTTGAGAAGGAAATCCAACCAAGTGTAGCTCAGAGAGTGACTAAAAGGAGAAGGCTTGTTCTGATAGATGAAGATGAACAAGAGGCTGCAGACATTCTAGAAAGTCTTAAAATAGTATCTCATTCCCTCATACATAAAAATACCCCTACACCTATATATATTGAATAAATTCCTTATGAAATGAACTCTCCAATCATAATGAATGATCCAAATACATAAAAATATCCACACACAATAGAGGAATCAAGTATGGAAAAATAACCACCTATTCAAGTTGAAACTACAATGGATAAAAGGAAAACTATATGTACCAATGAGAAAGGTGAATCATCTAATATAAATAATCCTGTTATGTAGTTAACTTTTTAGCTTTCTAAATCTCAAGCTCTTGAACAATAACAAATAGACGACATTACTAATTTGATCAGTCAATTGTAGAACAAGGATCATCTCAACTCGTTATTGGTGTAGAAATTAGATACAACATCTGTTGATCATGCAACAAAAGTTCATAGATTGGAGGAAACAATAAAGGAACATGAAAGTGAATAAATAGATCTTTGGATATATGTATAAAATCTAAAAAAAGTAAAATAGAAGATGACAGAGTTTGGTAAACTCTTTTGAAGCACCTAATGTTGCACCTTCTCCTCCTAACATATTTGTTGACCACGATTGTCAAACTAGTGATCCAGGTATTCCTCCCTTGAAAATAATAAATCAAATTGAAGAAGAATATTTTGTACTTAAATAGAAAAACAAAGATACAACTTATTCAAACAAACTCGTGGAAAATGAAAAGAAAGAATTAGAAGCTAAAGTCCAAGATTTTAAAGAATATTTGTAGGATGCATGCAAATTAGGGGAATCTCTTTTGGCATGTAGAAATCTTTCTCTTACATATAGTTTGTTTTTATTTTAACAATTTTATAGATGGTAGATTCTATAGATCTCTTGTCATTTTCATTACAAAATTTTACAGCCAACAACATTTTTGGAAATTTTTTATAGTGTTGAACCTGATCAACAAGATCTGCTTTGTGAATTTTATTTGCATGATTTGATTCTAGGAGACCATGAGCACAATAAATTTTTGATAAACCTTAATGTAGGATAAGTTCAACTGAGGGAATTACATTCTACATTCAAAAATCAAATAGCATGGAAAAGCAAATTTGAGGACTATACAAATCATGCTAAGACTACATGATTGTGTGTCAGACCAGCCTTTCCTATTCCTAGAGTGATCAAACATAATTTTAACTATACTTTTTTAGATGATGAGTTTAAAATGCATTATTTATAGGATTTATATTATTGTGTTTTTTCTTTTGATTTGTTTTCAAGATAGAGTTTTGATTTAGTGGTTGCTACAAGTGTAAACATATGGGACCAACTTTCAGTGCCTTTTAAATGATGAGAGGTCATGTCCCCAAATAAAATAAGATGGAGTATGAGGAAGAGAATTCTCAATTTTGGAAATATTAATAGAGATAATAAACTCTGGGGGGGAGTAGAAATGGATTGGCATGAGATATAGACCCCTTTTATTGATCATACATATTCTAGGATGGTAGGGTTGGGCTCCATAATTAGAGGAGCAATTCAATATATGGAAACAAATGATTCAAGGACATTAGGGATTTACAATCAATTCAGATAAGCATAATTAGAAAAATAAAGAAACATAAGTTCATATATTGGAGGAAACAATAAAGGAACATGAAAGTGAACAAATAGATCTTTGGATATATGTGGAAAATTTGAAGAAGGAAATAGGAGATTACAGAGTTTGGTAAACTCTTATGAATCACCTAATGTTACACCTTCTCCTCTTAAGGTATTTGTTGACCATGGTTGTCAAACAAGTGATCCAAGTATTCCTCCCTTGCAAATACTACATCAAATTGAAGAAGAATACACTTGGCAATAAGCAAAGAGTAAAGTATGGAGCTAAATCTGACACAACCACATCATGAGGAGTAGAAAATATGGGACAATGATGTAAAATTAGATTTAAATCCTTGACTAATCCCAAGGTATTTATTTGTGATCCATCTAATTGTAAAACTCCTTTAGCCATTGGTTCATACTTGAGGCCTAGTTTATCTGCTATACACTTGGGCATAACTAAAGTATTCACCCCACTATCTATGATGAAAATATGAACTAATAAATCATTGATAATTAAGGATAGGTAAAAATGAGGATTTTTATCAATCTTTTTCATTTTTCCATCAATGGGCTGAGTTTCATTCACCACGACAACATTCTCATTCCTATTTTATCCAACTTACTTACCTAGTCCTTGTAATTCCTTTTGAAGCATATATTTTTATCCCAGTCAATGAATCCTATAAATAAATATTCATATGTAACTTCTTCATCTGGTCCACAACATTGATAGAAGGATTTCTCACATTGAAAGGCTCTTTGGAAGTACTATTACCTTCTGGTGTAGATTATGAAGGTGGATGTGTAGGAGCAGTCCGTACATTCTAAAAGTTTTAATTTTCTTCCACCTTAGGGGATGAGTTATACCTATCCATGATTGGAGATGATGTAGGATTAAAAATATGTCCTTGATTATCCCCTTGAATCTTTTCAATATCCCTCTTCTTAGACTTAGTGTTAGAGGACACACTAGCATTCACATTGCTTGAATTCCACAAATGATTGATGGTAAAAAACTCTCCCTCCAAATGATTTATGAGAGTAGAATCAGATTATGTTTTTTCACTCTCCATTCCATTTTGCATTGGAATCTCAAAATTATAAACTTGAGATGCTTGATTACCTTGCATTGTCATGTCTTAACTAGGCATTTCATTGGTATATGTAACTTGGCATTGATTTTGGTCATATGAAGGACAACATGGTTATTATTGAACAAATTTGTTTTGAGTGGGGATAATAGATTTTGAGTATTATGGGGAAATATTATTATAACTTTGGTAAGGTCTAGATTGAGTGATTTGACCTTATCCTTGATTATTTCCTTGAAATGGAGGCCTATTTATTTACCCAAATTGATTGTAGAACTGGTACGGCCTATAAATTTGAGCTTGTTGCCTTTTAAGGGCAAAAAATTAATTAGTAAAACCTTGGAGTAGAATCTTGACTTCATGAATCTAATTTATGGGGGAAATGGAAGACCTTTCTTGACTAGGCAAAGGAGCTAAGGTAGGTAATGCAACTTGACTAGGAGGCTGCAAATCAAGGAACAATGACATTGGTGGCCTAAGAGAAATATTCCCTAATTAAATAAGACCATTCTTAGCATTGATGGATATATCATTATAATTAGGTAGTCTATTACCACCCATGGATTGAATCATCATGGATACATCATTATTCAATGCTTTTAGATAGTATAAGAAGGCATAATTTAGGGTAGGTCTCATAAGGGCTAGGATCCTATCCCATGTTTTTTGAAATCTAGTGTAAAAATATTGCATAAAATGTTATGGTGGCCTTTTGATAGTGGTTAATTACTCAGCTAGTGATAGATGATCACTCTTCTCTCCAAACCTCCTAGTTAATAGATATATTAGTTCATCCCATAAACCAATAGATTTTTTAGGTAGAGTCCCATACCAATCTAAAGATTTACCTTTGAAAGGTATTGCCAATAACCTAATAACCACATTATCTTGAGTGATATTATGGATACTTCAGAAGTTTTCTATGTTTCTAATGTGTTCAATGGTATTAATAAGACCTTCTCCACTAAAATATGGAACACTATTAAAGATTGCTCCTAGAATTTGGTTATATTGGGAAAGATTCAAAGGAGATGATCTAGTGAAAGGCACATAAGGTTGGTTTTTATCCATCTTGTAATGTAGATTATGAGTATTAGAGTTTGAAATTAGTAGGAACTTGGACTTCTTAAACACTAATTCTCTTGAATAAGGATGAGTATTCACAAGCCTAAAAATTTTGAAAAAATATGGAGGCAATTGCACAAATTCAAAAGGTATGCATTTAGTAGTAGACATAGTGGTCAATTTTGGCATGGAAATTAAGGATAGATCAATATCCAAAGAGATAAAAACTTTATTGGAGTAACTTGGTAATAAATGTATATGTTATTGTAGCTACAACTATGACAAGACCAACACCAATCTTAGTTAATCTTCAAGGACTTAGAGTCCCACTGGGTGTGCCAAAAAAAATTGTCACTTGGATTTACATCCCTTGAGGATATCCCTATCTCTCCTCATCAAAGTGGAACAATGGAAACATCTCTCTTGTAGTGGATAACAATTTTATGAGATGAATCTCTAGAAGGGCTAGTTCCCTTGATACACTCTTTGAAGTACTTTCTTGCATATCAACTTTGGATGAAAAAGGTTAATAAAAAAACTAATAAATCTAAAAAATGTGATTCACCAATATTTTATTTCCTCATATAATTTAAATTATATTAGTTAGAGAAAAATAAAGATTTTCTTACACAAAATTCATAGCATAAGATAGATTGTTACATAAATGTTTCATAAGCTAGGTTTAATAAGGTATTTTAATACTGATGCAGGAGCATCTGCATTCAAATTCGATTTATTATATTTTCCCTCCTATATGCTTTTTACTAAGGGGTAATTGTAAAAATAAATAAATAAAAGTAAAAGGTAAATGTGGGGCTGTTGAGAAATTAGAGGAGGAATGGTTGAAAATACTTCAACCTTAGAATGTTGTTGAAAATTTAAAAACTGTTTCTTGTTTAATCCTGGCCCAGATTGGGCGTAGAAGTTAGAAAGGAGACAAATTATAGCAAAGAAAAAAAATATATTAAAAAGGGAGGAGAGCGCAGGGCAGAAGGAGAGAGGAAGGTGGCATAGAAGAAAGAAGGAAGGATAGAAAGGAAAAAGACCTCTCATTCAAGGAAAGAGATAGAAGAAGAGAAGGAGAATCTGCACTCTGTTATAGTTGCAAATAGGGCTATGAGTAACAACCTGGTTTTCTTTGGTATGTGAGAAATTTATCTTGTATTGAATTAATATAATTGCAGTCAGAAATTTATTAATGAATGAGTCAAGATTATTTTGTAAGTCCGCACTGAAGTGGCGGTCCATGTCCAGATTATTGAATTATTATCTGATAATCTGATTCTGAGAATGTTGGTCTGTTCAAATAAGTATACGAAATTCTTCTTTACGGAGAGTACAGTGCTATAGCACGGCTGAAAGAGAGGAATACAATGTTTCAGTTTTTAATAGAGGTAGAAACTGTTGTATTTCTGTTAGGGGTCTGCTTGCCCAAAATTATGAATCCTTTCTAAGCAGAGTTGCACTTCCTCCTTTTTAACACGACATACCACCATACTGTGGATCGACTAGAAAGCCAACATAATATATATAGTCATCATATGGTAGAACAATTATTTTGATTGCCACATTGCTTGGCCATTGAATTGCTCATCATCTCTATCCTCCTTGCTCTGCCCAGCTATAAAGCATCAAACTCCTTGAAAACCTTGGTGAGGCTGCTCAGCGTAGGTTTACAACACGAGAAAGATAGAGTTTCGCCTAAATTGTATGCTAACAGTGAGCAGAATGTATTAGATAAAGTATAAAATGAACTATTAATCCATTTTGAGAACCAAATCCGTAAACCAAAGCATGACTCATCAGCTGTGTCTACAAGATCAATGCAATTGTCTTATCATTCACAGGAGATTGGGATGCATTCTTTGACTTACAGGTTTAAAGACTAAAACACAATTTTAGAATGCCTTTCAACAAGAAAGGAAGCAGAGACGAGGCCTGAGTTCACTACTCGAGGTGCCCTACGGTCTGCAAACTAGGAGATTGTAATGCATATTTGTAGTATGTTAAAAGCGCAGAGCATGTTAATATACAACTGGCTGTATGGATGCTTTCTATGCCGAACCTCAAAGTGATGCTTACCCATTTCATAACAATCTATTTTGGCACTCGTGTAATGCAAGAGTAGGAGTCTGCAAGTGACTTAAAGTATTTAATAATACTTCTGTTGTAAGTAGATCCATATTATGCCAATGTATTTTGCAAATCTGAGCCTGTATGAAGGGTCCTTGTATTATACAATAAAAATAGTTTAGCAAAGGTGAGGATTAATTTAAGCCGAACCATAAGGCATTGATATTGATATATAACGCACGAATCCCTCAAAGCCTTCCAAAATTTACAGACTCTGTAGGGTCATTATTTTGTCTTATATCAAGATGGATTGTAGAACCGAGGTTAAGTATAGATCACTTATCACCGCCAGAACTCAATATGGTTTTGTTTTGCTTGATATTGACCTGGACTGATTGAAACCTTGGAATTCTAAGTTTAGAATTAACTTTCAGTTATGAGAATTCTTCTTGCCATGGAGTGTGCCTGGTTTGAGTCTAAAACCACTTCTGAGTTTAAATTTCATCAATTTTGGTATCAGAGCTTGAAACTCTTGGGAATTGATAATTTATTGCTGTAGAATTAAAAAAAAAAGGAATGATGTTACAGTTGTGACAGGCATTGGTAAGGATCAGCAGGGCAAAATGCTAGAAGAGCCTAGGGAGAAAAGGTATGAAAATTGTGCTATTTGATTTGAGTTATTGTGAAGCAATCAAGTGAAGAAGCTACAGGTGAAGAGAAAGGCAGCCAAGCCATTGAGGCTTAAGAAGAGAAGAAGCCAAGGAAGGCTTATTGAAGATCCAAGAGGAAGCTTGGATAGTTTGCCAAAAGACTAAGGTGAAACAGACTTAGGTGAGGTAAAGGATGAAGTTTTGAGAAGAGTGATAGAGGGACTGCCTAGAAGAAGAAGATCCAAAGCAAGGTAAGCTTGAATTTGTAATTTGTGTTTGTTGAAGAGTTGTCTAAAGAGTTGCTGCAGGATTGAGAGAAAAGGATCAAAAGACTATGATGCAAAAGGCCTAGGTGAGACCAAGGAGATTGTCAAAAGACCAGTCAAGGAGAAAAGGCTTGGGTGAGACAAGGGATCAAGAGACTGAGGTGGAAAAGACTTGGGTGAAGATCTCAGAGATGGAAGCATTATTGAAGGCACTGCAGAGCGGCAAGGTACATGAGGGCAGCAAAAGGAAAGCAAGCATCAAAGGTATGACTAATGTTGATTTTAATAAAGAAATTGCTAGTTTAAAGAGAGAATTAGCTAAGGTTAAGGATGAGTATGAGTCTTGGATGCAGCTGAATAGGAAAACATGGGTATGGCCAATGAGGAGGACGTTGAAGTGGCCAATAGATCTCCTAGTGAAGAGGAGAAGAAGGCAAAATAAGATTGCCATGAAGAGGGAAGCCCAAAGAGGCAAGAAGATAAGAAGGTTGCCAAGTGGGCAGCAAGAAGAAGAAGTTGAGAAGAAGGTTCTCATTGAGGAGAACAAGAGAGGAGAAGAAAGAAAAGAGGAAGTGCCATGAAGAGCACTTGAGAAGATGAGAGTGTCCATTAAGAGGATACTCATGGAGACATTATGGTCTCTTGTTTTTGTATTTAATGCTGTTTTTGAGTGGGTAAATGCAGGTATGAGCATCCTATTGAAGGTCAAGAGAATGGCCTTGGAGAGTAAATAAATTGGTGCAGGAGAAGACACCAAATGCATAAGTGAATGTGCAGGAAAGAGAAGAGAGTTTGCTGTTGTTGATAAGGTGCATTGGTTAATGCATGAGAGAGAAGAGATGGAAGATGAAGCTGAATTCCATGATGCCATTGAAGGCCAAGAAGAAGAAAGAGGACAGCCAAGCACAAAGGAAGAAGAAACGATAGACAATCAAGAAGTTATGCAAATCAAAGAATTAATGGAGCAGCCCATTAAGGAGGTAAAGGTAAGTTCAAAAACTGATTTGTCTTATAAGTATGAAATTGTTGATATGCATGTTAGAGAAGCAAAGAGAAAGGTGAAGTTTCCAATTAACCATGGATATGTTATGCCTAAATGGTGGAAGAAGCAAACTCCCAAGCAAGAGGAAGTGTTGGTACAAGAGCAAGGATGCAAGATGCTTACATGGCTTGAGAATAGAAATGGTAAGAAGAAGAATCAAATGTGGGTGCCTAAGAAGGCAAAGAATGAAGATGTGAGTGTTGAGACAACAACACCAAGAAATCAATGGAAAAAGGTGAAGGATGACACAAGTACATGGAAAGGTAAGTCAATTGCTTGCAATGAAAGTGATAATGATGTTTTTGAATCATTTAATTATATTTTCATGGAAAATGAGGAATGGAAAATGTCTATGAAAACTAATGTACAACAAGGAGAGAGTTCCAAGAGGATGGAAAATGAATTGAGGCAAGAACAAACAAGATGGCTTCAGGCAGCAATTGAAGATAGTAAGGAGACACAAGGTAATGGTGTTTCAATTGTTTTTGATGAGTATATTAAAGAAGTTGGTTTATGTGAAAACAAGCTAAGAAAAGATGAGATGAAGAGTGAGGCTAGTAAAGGACAAGTAATCCTTGTAAGTGATCAGCCCAAGTTTGATGAAGAGAATAGTGAGGTAGATGAGATCTCACTAAAAGTAGAGTTGAGAATGATAGAAGAATTGTTTGGTAATTCAAGAAAGTTGTGTAAAGGTACAAGCTATGGTGAAGGCAGCATTGGAAAGAGTGGAACAAGACAAGAGCAAAGCAATGAGACCAAGGTAGTTTTGGTCAAGAAACAAGAGCAAGAATGTGAAGGCAGCCGAGAGGCTTCATGGCCTCAATGTTTTTCTACTAAGGTTGCTTTTGATGTTTTGAATGCAGGTATGGAAGATGAAAACTTTGGAGACACATATGAAAATGAAACATGGAAGTGGGAGATTGCAGCTGAGAAAGAGATGAGGAGAAGAACATACCAGAAGAGGAAGAAAAGCAAGATGAAAGGTAAAGACCAGCAAAGACAAATTCAAGCATTATCATTGACAAGAAGACCGTGGGATCCAGGCATACAGTAAAGACTAAAACATGGGGACAACAGTTCATTTGAACTAAGGTTCAAATATTTTTTTCTAGAGGGGGAGTATGATGCAGGAGCATCTGCATTCAAATTCGATTTATTATATTTTCCCTCCCATATGCTTTTTACTGAGGGGTAATTGTAAAAATAAATAAATAAAAGTAAAAGGTAAACGTGGGGCTGTTGAGAAATTAGAGGAGGAATGGTTGAAAATACTTCAACCTTAGAATGTTGTTGAAAACTTAAAAACTATTTCTTGTTTAATCCAGGCCCAGATTGGGCATAGAAGTTAGAAAGGAGACAAATTATAGCAAAGAAAAAAAACAAATATTAAAAAGGGAGGAGAGCGCAGGGCAGAAGGAGAGAGGAAGGTGGCATAGAAGAAAGAAGGAAGGACAAAAAGGAAAAAGGCCTCTCATTCAAGGAAAGAGATAGAAGAAGAGAAGAAGAATCTGCACTCTGTTATAGTTGCAAACAGGGCTATGAGTAACAACCTGGTTTTCTTTGGTATGTGAGAAATTTGTCTTGTATTGAATTAATATAATTGCAGTCAGAAATTTATTAATGAATGAGTCAAGATTATTTTGTAAGTCCACACTGAAGTGGCGGTCCATGTCCAGATTATTGAATTATTATCTGATAATCTGATTCTGAGAATGTTGGTCTGCTCAAATAAGTATATGAAATTCTTCTTTACGGAGAGTACATTGCTACATCACGGTTGAAAGAGAGGAATACAATGTTTTAGTTTTTAATAGAGGTAGAAACTGTTGTATTTCTGTTAGGGGTCTGCTTGCCCAAAATTATGAATCCTTTCTAAGCAGAGTTGCAATTCCTCCTTTTTAACACGACATACCACCATACTGTGGATCGACTAGAAAGCCAACATAATATATATAGTCATCATATGGTAGAACAATTATTTTGATTGCCATGTTGCTTGGCCATTGAATTGCTCATCATCTCTATCCTCCTTGCTCTGCCCAGCTATAAAGCATCGAACTCCTTGAAAACCTTGGTGTGGCTGCTCAGGGTAGGTTTACAACACGGGAAAGATAGAGTTTCGCCTAAATTGTATGCTAACAGTGAGCGAAATGTATTAGATAAAGTATAAAATGAACTATTAATCCATTTTGAGAACCAAATCCGCAAACCAAAGCGTGACTCATCAGCTGTGTCTACAAGATCAATGCAATTGTCCTATTATTCATAGGAGATTGGGATGCATTCTTTGACTTACAGGTTTAAAGACTAAAACACAATTTTAGAATGCCTTTCAACAATAAAGGAAGCAGAGACGAGGCGTGAGTTCATTGCCCGAGGTGCCCTACGGTCTGTGAACTAGGAGATTGTAATTCATATTTGTAGTATGTTAAAAGCGCAGAGCATGTTAATATACAACTGGCTGTATGGACGCTTTCTATGCCGAACCTCAAAGTGATGCTTACCCATTTCATAAAAATCTATTTTGGCACTCGTGTAATGCAAGAGTAGGAGTCTGCAAGTGACTTAAAGTATTTAATAATACTTCTGTTGTAAGTAGATCCATATTATGCCAATGTATTTTGCAAATCCGAGCCTGTATGAAGGGTCCCTGTATTATACAATAAAAATAGCTTAGCAAAGGTGAGGATTAATTTAAGCCAAACCATAAGGCATTGATATTGATATATAATGCATGAATCCCTCAAAGCCTTCCAAAATTTACAGACTCTGTAGGGTCATTATTTTATCTTATATCAAGATGGATTGCAGAACCGAGGTTAAGTATAGATCACTTATCACCGCCAAAACTCAATATGGTTCTGTTTTGCTTGATGTTGACCTAGACTGATTGAAACCTTGGAATTCTAAGTTTAGAATTAACTTTCAGTTCTGAGAATTCTTCTTGCCATGGAGTGTGCCTGGTTTGAGTCTAAAACCACTTCTGAGTTTAAATTTCATCAAATACTTAGGAGGGTAATGAATGATTAATTGAGAGAATAAATAAGTATACCACTTATAATGCACTTATAAAATTTAAATATAAGGATAAAAAATACATGTAACAATTACTATTTTGTACACTTGGTGAATAATCAAAGATAATGTGCTAAAAAAGATCATTTTCTACTAGATAAGACCAAAAATATTGAAATGACACCCAATTTTACATCATTTAAGTAGTAAAATTAACTTTTTTTATTTCTTAAACAATAATTCAAGTACAAAATTTTCCAAGGTTTCACCATTAACCAATGGAGGCTACTCAAAATAGCCAAAGAGTCAATATTTATAGCCTTTGAGAGAAGAACAAGACAAGGGAAGTCCAAAGGCCACTTCGAAACTTTAAAATATGATAAAATGGATTAAAATTGCATGATAAAGAGGTGTGTAATAATCCATGAAATTTTAGGTGTACCAAGTGTCCATACAAGTCATGAAACTTATGAAAATTGGCATAAAACTTAGTCTTGGCTCATAAAACTGCCTTAATAATTTGAACCCATTTTAACATCCTAAAACTAATTATGGATAGGTATGATGATTGGAATGAGAGTTAAGTAATTTATGAATTCCTCTCCATGAATTGGTTGCATTCCTACTCATCTAGAAACTCTAAAAGGAAGCCATCACTATTTGTAGTCTAAAAAAATCCTTTTTCAATCACCCTCACACTTGGCATCGAAATTGGTTTCAATTTTACATGAAAATAAATTGGAGCAAGTTAATTACACATTTAAAAACCATCCATGGTCTTATAGGCATTAGGAATTCTTTAAAAAGGCTCACACTTGGATTTTTTTCACCCTTCTCACCCTTGTGTCGACTATGCCAGTTTTGACTAGCTAAAAGGAGAGACATTTTTTGAACACTGAGAATTTTTTTCATATATATAAATGACCATATGTATTTATAAAAATTTTAAATATTTCTCCCAAAATTTATTTCATCATTTAGAACCTCTTGTACCTTGCACAATACACAAAACATTTAGAAAAACCCTTTTTTAACCCCATCCATGCAATTTTGTGAAACTCATCTTGGTGGGATATATATTGAGGGATTCTTATACATTTTACAATATATTCCATGATTAAAATATGTCATTTGGATATCTCTCTAATATTTTTTTCTACATTGGGTCTTTGCTAAGGGTTTAATAGGGTTTTAAGAAGTTTTTGTCTTACGGTTTGTTCATAAAGATTTGACATTGAACCTGTCACTAAATTCCAAAAAATTGTTTCTAAGGGACCTTTATAACCCATATCAATTCCTTTTGTTTCCATCAAAATCATTATAAAATATATCATTAGAAAACACCTCATTAAGCTTGTTTCTACCCTTTTTGCATGCTTGGGATCTTTGTGGGCTAAAAATAGCTTCCTTGTAGGTTAATATACATAATATGAGTTAAATAATGTCTATATTACCCTACCTAAAATTATTAAATCCTCTGGATATCCCAACAAGAATTATAAATGAAGATGGACCTCCAATTAGTTCTAGGTCCCCTCAAAGCATAATAGGTCTCATAAGCACCTTGATAGCTTTGGATATTAGGAATAATATTTCATGGTTAGGTTAGTGAATTATGAATTTTAAAATCCCATTTTATCTTAAAAATCCACTACATAACCCTCTAATCACTCTTCTTCATCTTCTTCTCCTATTCACCAACTAGGCCTAATGAAAGTTTGCCTAGTTGGACTATGTGCATGAGTAATTTAGTCACCTTGAGGGGTTTGATATTGATATAAAGATTTAATATCATATATTATCATTCCATAAACCTCATAAGATTTTTATTGAAGTTACCAAATCTTTATATCAAGTACTTTACCCATTTTACACTCACCAACTCACTTTGCCAAAGCCTGATTTTGCTATATTGGCTGACCTCTGAGACAAAATAGTGAGGTATATCCCTCATTTACAGGTAAAATTGAGTATTTTTGAGTTTTTAAAATTCATTATTATGATTTTTAATATATTTTTTAGTTTTATTCTTTGATTTAGGTTCCTAACCATCTCCAAATGCACAAAAAGGCCTAAAAAAGCTTGTTTTCCTGCATTTTCCTAAAACCCTCCTAAGAGTAACTCTTCCATGCTAAAAAAAAAAGATTATATGATTCTTAAAAATGTTTACCATAACTAATAAATGATACTACATATTTTAATTCTTCTAAAAACACTCTTTTCCTTGGATTCCTCATACTTGGATATTTAGCAAACATGGTTTCCTAGTCCAAAGTATGGATTGTTGCCTTTTGGCCAAGTAGAGAAGGAAGATGATTACCTTGGTATAATTTTGGTATTTTGTAAAAAATATATTAACTATCATAAAACACTTTTAATTTATTATATCCTTCCTTTATCTCATTCACAAGTTCATCTTTTTATCTCCCCTTCATGTTCAAGACTGCAACAAGGTGGTTGTAGGTGAACACAGGGGTTTAAGAAACCATTTGTAGGTTATTTTCATCATGTTTTTAGTTTAATAATTTACCATTAACTTCATTAATGTTTACACATGTTTGTATTATCAACCAAACTCCTTTTGTCTTTCATATGCACTTTTTGGTCAAAATTGCTAGTACACTACCTATTGACGTAGATACTCTATTTGCCCTTGCTTGTAGGTTATATGAATTACCTATATATTATGAATTTAATAATATATTATGGAGAAATTTTTTATATGTTTAAATCATGATTTTGACCTTCCAAGAATTCTAAATGCACTTTGGAACTCACTTGACTGATTTTTCTTAGAAGACTAAGAAACTCCACCTGTAGACTGCTATAGGTGTCTATTGGGCTTCAACTAAGCTCAAACATGATGTGAAAATATCTTAACCTAAACCATATATGTGAAAATTTATTTACTTTTACTATTATTATCCATTTCAATTCTTAAAACAGCTCTTAGCATCAACCTTCTAGGTCACTATTTGTTGACTGAGATATCTACCTTTTGACCTACCCGTGGGTGTCCTTTGTCTTGATTGGGGTTGATTAAGATGCTTGAGAATCTCCCTTGAACCATTTTTTGTCAAAAAATTCATTATTTATCCTAGATTAACATTTTTATAATCTTAAATCATTAAAAAGGCATCAAGATTAGGGTCATTATTCTAACCCTACTATAGGTGTATATTATTCATACAAGGGACACATGTGGATAGTCATGGGGTTGAATGGGAACATTTCAATCCTTTCTTAGTTACCTTAAAGACATTAGTCCAAACATACATTGGTTGAAACCATATTATCCCATGATATTTTGTTTAATGTTTCTTCATAGGATGACAAAAATAATTTACCTCCTCAGGCCTATAGATGTCACTAGAGCATTTCATTATGTTTTAGGGTAACTTTAAGGCCTTCAAATCTCACCATGCATTGAAATTTTAGCCTCCATTCTTGGTATAGGTATTGTATATGATAGAGGTCACAAAATTCACCTCATTTTATGCCTTTAATCCTTATGAATTTATTTCATAAGGGGTCTACAAAAACCCCATGGAGCTTTGCTTTACTACTTTAAGGAAAGCCTTCATAAAATAAGTTCTTTATCTCCTCAACATGGTTTCACACTTCCTTGGATCATTTACCACTTTGTATGGGTTTTGCATGGCTTAATTATGATACAAAACCTTAATGAGATGTCAATATATTTCATCCTCTCCATAAAAGAATTTTAGTACCTTGCTTAGCCACCTGTAGGTGGATGTTTTGGTACACAAACAATGAGTTAAATATGAGCACTATGAAAATATCCATGAATATAAAAATTGTATGCTTTTATTAAACATCCTATTACACCTATATAAATAATAAGAGGTTGGAACACACATTCATTCTCTGACACCTTAGTATGATGTCAACAAGGGCCCTATAGGTATGCATTAAGCATGTTATATAGTTAGGTCATGGAATTGGGCAGAAACATGCTAGTGAATAGTTTCAAAACCACTCAAATTATTTTTTAAAATTTCAAGTACATTTTATCCATTTTTGGAAAACTTGAAACTAGTTCCTACCTATCTTTTTCAACATGAAAATCACCTGTATATACATGGAAAAGAGCAATTAGGGGCATCTCAAGATTAGTTTAGCATGGTGGATGAGCTTATGACTACACTTGCACATTTTCCAAAAATATAAATGGAATCCTTTAAAATCATGATGGATTGGATAACTAACTCATTATTATTATAATTCCATGGACAAGTTGAACAAGCTTATAAAGGTGATTGCAAGTGAAGCTAAGCATGAAGTTGACTATGAAGAAAAAGAAGTTTGCAAGATACCCAAAAGATGACATGGTGAAAATAAAACATGTAAGGATGTGGTAATTTAAACCTAATACCTATGTAAAACTATTTTACAACTACATGAGATCCTTACAAGAGAACAAGACTCAACAAACAGGAATAACTTTAGCTAAGATTGCATATGGTGACACTCTCCTAAAACATGGACTAATTTTCTCATCCAAACATTATTAAACATTAAAATAATAATATATATCATATGAAAATGAATAAAAAATCCTCTATATCCAATATCACCAACTATTTCATATGGATTTGACCAAAATGGAGAAAAACCTATAGGGTGCATGAAATAGCTACCAGAAAAGTATAGTCAACTTCATGAGGATTTTTCATGAATAATATGCCACCAATTTTAAAATTATTTATATGTAAATTAATTAATCTGAGTTTAATATAATCTACCAAAATTTTTTGACTTGAAACATCTTTAGCTATATATACTGAGAAAAAACCTGAAAGTTACTTCTGTGTGTCTAGAAAACTAAGAAAGAAGGTGAATGGGTTTGGATTAAAAATGAAAATTCAAGATAAAAAAAAATATAAAAATTATTATTAGTAATGTGCATAGTCTCTATAATATATTATCCCATGTATCACACTTCCCCATGGGTCGTACAAGTGCCATTTGTTCTCTTTTTTAATTGTTTCTTGAATTTCAGTTAAGGAACCCAAAATATTTTGATGTAAATATAATAATTGATAGTTAAAATTACATATTAGATTATTATAAGGATAAAAATATAGATGGTCACATTATGAACCATGCCACTTGCATTAATGACCGTTAAAAGCACATTAAATGGCCCAAATTGACAAATAAGCTAATGAAACAATGACTAAATCTAAAAGTGCAATATATAACATAAAATAATATGTAATAAAACCCATTAAAATAAATTAAACCCCAAAAAAAATTTAATTTTATACTTAGGGGTGCCCTAATTTAACCTAAAAGTCAAATTTGATCAACAAAATGGTGAATTATAAGGGTAGTATGTCTGCTATACTAAATTGACTGGTAGACATATCCTATCATAGTCCAATGGATTTAATGATTTATTGAAGAAAAATAACAAATAATTTCATAAAACACACACAAAATAATCACAACACACCAAACAAACACAAGACATCAACAAGACTCACACATGTATATAAGTACTTAGGGAAAACAAGGAAAATAATAAGCTATGTATAAGGAGAGAAGAAGACCTTAGTATCATTGTTTTAGATATATCCCATTGAATAGGATATGAATCTTCTCTCCATACAACTTTGAGAGGTGGAAATAATTTTGTTGCTTGCATTGGATGATAACATAAGGGCCACTCCATAAAGTATCAATCTTTGTGTGTCTTCCAAGTTTAGACCTATCTTAATTCCACTTTAGAACAATTTCTCCTTATTTTAAGCTTCTTGGCATGGATTTATTTTCAAAGTATCTTTTTGTTTGATCTTTTCAAGTCCTCATAGTTTGAATAGCTTGATCTCCTATCTCTTCAAGATCTATTAACTCACATAACCTAGCTTCTGTGCTTTCATTCTCCATCAACTCCAGATGATAAGTGAGATTGAAGGCTAGTAGCTCACGTGAAATAGGTAGTATAGCTTCTCTCCCATAAACAAGTGTATATGGTGAGTTTCCAATTTCTATATTTGGGGTAATCCTATAAACCTAAAGAGTTATCCTCAACATGGAATACCAAGTCTTTTGATTATCCTCCATTATCCTCTTTATGATCTTGATTAGATTCTTATTATTTGACTTAGCTAGTACATTCTGTTATGGATAATAGATAGAGGAAGTACTAAGATATATGCCATGTTTCAAATCCCATTCACTTGTCTTCATTCCAAGGAAAGCTAATGCATTATCTAAAATTATTTTTAAAGGAGCCCTGAACCTTGTCACTATACATTCATAGAAGTATATAACTAAATTTTCATTTGATTCCTTAAGATAAATAGTCTCCACCCATATTGTAAAGTAATATGTAGCAGTCAACACCCATTTGTGGCTAGCACTAGAAGGTGGGTTGATTAGGCCTATGAAATCTAGACCCCATTGCATAAAGGGTTGGTCAACTTGAATTGGATGAAGATGAAATGAGGTAATATTTTTTTTACCATCAAATAGATCAAATTTTTGACATTTCCTTACCCAAGCATGGTTGTTTTAAAACAAACTAGGCTAAAAGTATCTAGCTCTCATAATGTTAGCAATTGTGGTTCTTGGGGCAAAGTGACCACCAGCTGGTCCAACATGAAACTCAAGAATTATTTTATCAAAATATTATAACTCAAAAAACATCAATAAAAAACATGATAAGTCCTTCCCAAAAAATACTCCATCAAAAATCACATAAGGAATAAATTGTAATCTAAAGTACCTTATTTTAGCTCTATCTAGACCTTGTGGACACTCATCGGTTTGAAGAAAATGCATCATATATTGTGTCTAAATACTCATTTATGGAGGTGTATATATAATAGGGTCATCATGAAATGCTAAAAAAACATCCTTTTATTCTTTCAAATTTGAAGCAATATGCTCACATAACCCCTTTCCTTTCACTAGTTTGGTTGTCTTGATTTCTACATCATATTCCATCACCTTTGTGATCCAACCAGCCCTTTTTTCATTCAAATATCTACCAAAAATGAAATATTTGACACTATAATTAGGTAAAAATATGTGAATCTTTTTTTTAGATAACATATGCCTAAACTTATTTAGACTTGTAACAACTAAAATTACTTGCTTCTCAACATAGGTGTATTTTACCTCATAGCCTTCCAAACCTTGACTAAAGAAGGTAATAGGCTACTCTAATTTTTATTTATTTGATTGAGTAAGAAATAAATATATTACCTCCTCATTTACAAAGGTATATAAGTTTAAAACCTTTGAGAAATTAGGACTTGCAATAGTTGGATCTGGGGCAATGGCTTGTTTAATCTCTTCAGAACTCTCCTTCTTATCCAAGTGAACACTTCATCATTCGTTAGCATAAAGGTTAGAGGCTTGAATAAATTATAAAAATAAGGAATGAACATCCTTATTAAATTAATTTTCCGAAACAAACTTTTCAAACCTTTCTTGTGTTTGGGCAAAGATAATGCCAAGATTGCTTCCGCGCTTTCAAGATCTATGGATAGGCCCTTCTTTCAGACAATATGTCCTAAAATTTTGCCTTCATAAAAAACAAGCACACACTTATTTAGGTTAAAAGAGATTCCAAAATATTTAAATCTCTCAAAAATCTACCTAAGGTTCTTGAAGTGATCCTTTGCATCCTTATAAGAACTATGATATCATCAAGATACACCAACACAATGTCATTTATTAGTCCTTAAAAATCCATATCCATTGCATGTTGAAATGTAGCTCCATTATTAGACAATCCAAAAGGAATTTTCCTGTAAGCATATTTACCCCATTTAGTAGTAAAGTATGTCTTATATTGATCACTTTCTTTCACCAAAATATTATTATACCTAAAATATCCATCAAGGAGAGAAATACTCTCACTACCTTCCACAACTTGCAAAATTTGCTCCATGGAGGGAAGATGATAATTGTCCTTCAAGGAAACTTTATTCAGGTACCTAAAATCAACACATAATCTTATCTCCCCATTCTTAATCCTTACTAGGACTATGTTTTCCAACCAAGATGAATGTTTAATATGAAATATTATAGTGGACTCAATCAACTTAATAGGTTCCTTCTTCTTGAGAGGATCAATCCTAGGATTGATTGGCCTTTATCTTTGCTTGATAGGCTTAGCATTCTCATCTAGATCTATGGTATGTTGAGCTAAGTTTGGGTAAAATCCCTTCAAATAACTATATCCCATGTAAATACATTAGAAAACTCCTTGCATAACTCAACGAAAGCATGTTTTTCTTCACTAGTACATACATTTCCAAGCGTAAGCAACTTATCTTTGAAGATTTGTACTCTTTCATAGTTTTCTTTATTTTTATACATGCTTACCTTCTCTTTCCTCAACTGATAATCATAATTTAAGATGATCTCAAGTGTGACTAAGTATTTAGGGAGCTTATTTGACTTTAATTGAACAATCTAGCCTCCATATTGCTACTATGTCTTGGACTGATTCTTGAAAGAAAACTCAGCCCCCTCTTGTATAAAAAATGATATTTGTTGGTCACTATAAAACACTTTCCAATTAGTTAAATTTATATGTATGGAGGGTATTATAATCACCTTGAGATGTGGTTGGTTCTTATCTTATCTTATCTCTTTTAGAAGATCAAAGTGAGCTCCAATTTCTGCTAACCTATCAACATGTTTATTGTCTTCTCTTAGGATGGATTAGATGTTGAAATCTTGGAAATACTCTATAATATCCCACACTCTATGATTAGAGGAATTAAGCAAAGAGTTCTTAGTCAAATTCTGGCCACTTACTTGATTCACAATCAACTCACTATCATAATACACTTGTAACTATTTCACACCTCTTTTCCTAGCCCACTTAAGGAAATGAACGAGGGCCTCATATTATACCACATTATAAGTAAAAGAGAAGTGAAATCTAAAAGTGGAATATTACCTTTATTTTGATGGATAAACCAACATTCCTCCACTGCCTATCCTAACTTTGCTTCTAGATCCTTTAAATAAAAGCTTCCATAAACCATCCATGTCTTCACTTGGCTTCATCAAGTTTGGCATGAAATAATCCTCCTCATGAATGAAATACATTCCAAGAATATCTTCCTCTATGAATTTTTAAGGATCATACTTATAATTTTCATCTCCTCATTAATATAAGTACAAATAATAAACTCCTTCAAGAGAAGATGTTAGAGATTGATATATGTGAAGTTCTTCCTCATCAATAATATAAGAATTGACATTTACCACTTTAGGCATGTAAGGCTCTAAGTGATTGTGATGAATAGGCTCTGATTCAATATTCACCTTAGTGTCATACTTTATCCTAAGAACCATATAGGACCAATTGGCTACTAAGTATCCACCTATCTTAGATATAAACTCTCTTGACAAGAAAAGACCAAAGTATGGTGCTAAATATGCCACAACCACATCATGAGGAATAGAAATTTTGGGACAAGCATGAAAAATTAGATTAAAATCCTTGAATTCTCCCAAGGTTTCTACTTGTGATCCATCTAATTTTAAACTCATTTAGCAATTGGTTCATACTTGAGGCCTAGTTTATCCTCTATACACTTGGGCATAACTAAAGTACTATCCCCACTATCTACGATGAAATTTTGAATTAATAAGTCACTAATAATCAAGGATAGGTAAAAATTAGGAGTCTTATCATTATTATTCAGTTTTACATCAATGGATAGAGTTCCATTCACTAAGACAACATTCTCATTCCTAGTTGATCCAACTTGTTTACCTAATCCTTGAATTACTTTCAAAGCATATATTATTATCCTAGTATTGTCAATGAATAACATAAATAAATATTCATATGTAACTTATTAATATAGTACACAAAATTTATATAAGGATTTCTCACCTTGAAAGGCTCTTTGGAAGCATTAGTAACTTATGGTGTAGCTTGTGAAGGTAGATGTGTAGGAGAAGACCTTACATTCTAAAACTTCTTATTTTCTTGCACCTTAGGGGCTGATTTAGACCCACCCACCATTGGAGATGATGTATGAGTTAAAATAGGTCCTTTATTATCCCCTTGTATCTCTTTAAAAACCATATTCTTATACCTAGTGTTAGAGGACACACTAGCATTCACATTGCTTGAATTCCCCAAATGATTGATGGTACAAAACTTTACCTCCAAATGATTTATGCAAGTAGAATAAGGTTCTATTTGTTTACTCCCCATTCCAGTTTGTATTCCATTTTGAATTTTAATCTCAAAATTAGAAACTTGAGATGCTTGATCACCTTGAAATATCATGTCTTGACTAGGCATTTCATTGGCATATGCAACTTGGCCTTGATTTTGGTCATAGGAGGGGTGACATGGTTATTTTTGAAAAACGGTTTTTGGAGTGGGGATAATATATCTAGAAGATGATGGGAATTAGGATTATAACTTTGGTAAGATATATCTTGAGTGATATTACCTTATCCTTGACTATTACCTTGAAAAGGAGGCCTATTTGTTTGTCCAAACTAAATGTAAGACTGGTATGGCCTATAAATTTGAGATTTTAGCCTTTTAAGGGAAAAAATTCATTATTAATAATTTAGAGCATAATATTTATTTAATTAATCTCATTTATGGCGGAAATGGTAGAACTTTCTTGACTAGGTAAAGGAGCCCAGGTAGGTAATGCAACTTGACTAGGAGGCTGCAAGTTAGGGAACGATTGCATTGGTGGTCTAAGAGAAGTCTTCCATACTTGAACAAGACAATTATCAACATTGATGGATATCTCATAGGAAGTAGGTAGTGTATTTAAACTCATGTATTGAATCATCATGGATACATCACTATCCAATGATTTTATATAGTACAAGAAGGCATAATTTGGGGAAGGTCTCATAAGGGATAGGATCTTATCCCATGTTTTTTGAAATCTAGTGTTAAAATATTACATAAAATCTTGTGGTGACCTCTTGATAGTGGTAAATTACATAGCTAGTGATAGATGACCACTCTTTTCTCCAAACCTCTTAGTCAATAGATCTCCTAGATCATCCCATGAACTAATAGAATTTTTAGGTAGATTCTCATACCAATCTAAAGCTTTAAATTTGAAAGACAATGCCAATAACCTTAATATCCACATTATATTGAGTGATATAATGGATATTTCAAAAAAAATATATGTTTCTAATGTGTTCAATGGTAGTAATAAGACCTTCTCCACTAAAAGATGGAACACTCTTAAGGGATACTCCTAAACTTTGGTCATACTGGGCAAGATTCAAAGGAGATGATCTGATGAAAGGTACAAAAGGTTAGTTCATATAAATATTAGAATGTAGAATATTAAAATTAGAGGTTGAACTCAATAGGAACTTGGACTTCTTAAACACTAATTCTTTTGAATAAGGATAAGTATTCACAAACCTAAACCTTTTGATAGAATATGAAGGTAATTACACAAACTCAAAAGGTATACCTTTATTTGTAGACCTAGTGGTCACTTTTGGCATGGAAATTAGGGATTGATCAATAAACAAAGAGTTGAAAAATTTATTGGAGTTTCCAGGTACTGAATGTAGATGTTCATGTAGTTATAACTATGCCAATACCATCACCAATCTTGGACAATCTTCTAGGACTTAGAGTCCCTCCAAACATGCCAAAAACTATTGTCACTTGGATTTAAAGCCCTTGAGGAGATGAATATCTCTCCTCATCCAAGTTTCATAATGGAAAAATCTCTCTTGCTATGGGTAACAATTTGATGAGATGAATCTCTATAAGGGCTAGTTCCCTTGATACACTCTTTGAAGTACTTTATTGCATATCAAATTTGGATGAAAAGGGTTAATAAAAAAACTAAGAAATCTAAAAAAGGTGATGCAAAAATATTTTATTTCCTTATATTGGCTAAAATTATACTACTTAGAGAAAAAATCTTCTCTTACACAAAACTCACAACACAAGATAGATTGTTACATCAATGTTTCATAAGCTAAGTTCAAGAAGGTATTTTATTACTTAAGAGGGTAATTATTGATTCCTTGAGAGAATATAGTCATAGAACACTTATAAGATAATTATAAACTTTAAATAGAACACTAACAAATACCTGCAATAATTACTCTTCTACACACTTGGTGAACAATCAAGGATAACATGGTAGAAAAATTCATCTTCTACTAAACAAGACCAACAAGATTGAAATAAAACTCAATTGTAAAACACATTAGTAGGAAAAATCACATGTTTATTTATTCAAGAGTCATTTAATAAAAAAATTGTCTAAGTTTCACCATTAACCAATGGAGGTTTCTCAAAAGAGCTAAAAGAGTCAATATTTGTAGTGTTTGAGAGAATAGCAAGACAAGGGAAGTCCAAAGGTCACTTATAGACTTGTAAATATAATAAAAGGGTTTAAAATTGCATGAAAAATATGTATGGAATTAACCATGCAATTTTAGGAGGACCAGGTGTCCATACAAGCCATGAAACTTATGAAAAATGGCATAAAACTCCCATTCTTGGCTCAAAAAATTGCCTTCATAATTTCAACCTATTTGAATGGCCCAAAAATGAATATTGATAGGTATGATTATTGTAATGATATTAAAGGCCTTCAAGCATGCCTCTCCATGCATTTGTTACATTCTTACTCATCTAGAAACTCTTGGAAGGAAGCCATTAGTGTCTGTAGTCTAAAAAACTCCTTTTTCAGTCACCCCTCACACTTGGCCTAAAAATTGGCATCAGTTTCCATAAAAATATATGGGAGGTATTTAGTGATACCTTTCAAGACCCTCCATGTCATTAGAGGCATCATGAATTCTTTAAAAAGGCTAACAATTGGAGTTTTCACCCTTCTCACCCTTATGTCTACTATGCCAGTTTTGACTGGCTGAAAGGAGAGCCATTTTTTGAACACTTTTAAGTTTTTTATTAGTAATAAATAACAATAATGAGTTATAAAATTTCCTAATATTTCTCCCAAACTTTATTTCATCCTTTTGAGCCTCCTATACCTTGCACAATACACAAAATAGTTAGAAAAACCTTTTTTTTACCACATCCATACAATTAATACAACTCATATTGGTGGGATATATCTTGAGGGAGTCTTATACACTTTAAAATAGCTTCCATGGTTAAAATATGTCATTTGGATATCTTTTCAAGGTTCTTTTCTCAATCAAGTCCTGGCTGAGGGTTTAGTAGGGGTTTTGGCAGTTTTGAGTCTTAAGCTTTGTTCATAAAGATTTGAAATTGAAAATACCACTAAATTACACAAAATTTATGCTAAGGGAACTTGATAACCCCTATAAATTCCTTTGGTTCCCACGCAAATCCTTAGAAAATATATGAGCATTTGAAAACACCTCATTAAGTGTATTTATACCCTTTTTGCATGCTTGGTCTCTTTCTTCACTAAAAATAGCCTCCTTTTAGGTTAATATATAAATTATGAGTTAAATAATTTATATATTCCCCTAAATAACATTCCTCAATCATCTGGATATCCCAACAAGAGTTATAAATGAAGATGGACATCTAATTAGTTATAGGTCCTCTCAAAACATAATAGGTCTAATAAGCACCTTATTATCTTTGGACGTTAGGAATTATATTTCATGGTTAGGTTGGTGTATTATGAATTTTTACATCCAATTTTAGCTTAAAAATGCACTACATAACCCTACAATCAATTTTTGCCTAGTTGGACTGTGTGCATGGGTAATTTAGTCACTTTTATGGGTTTTAGGTTTATATAGTGATTGAATATACTATATTTTATTTCCATACACTTCATAATATGTTTCTTAAATTTTCCAAATCTTTATATTAAGTCCTTTACCCATTTTACACTCACTAGCTCACTTTGCCAAAGCTTGATTTTCCTAGACTGGCTGACCTTTGAAACAAAATAGTATGGAATATCCATAATTTAAAAGGAAATTGATTATTTTTGGAGTTTTTAAAATTATTTAAGATGATTTTTACCATAGGATTTATTTTTAATCTTTGATTTAGGTTCCTAACAATCTCCAAATGCTCAAAAAATACCTTAAAAAGCTCATTTTCCAGCATTTTCCTTAACCCCTCCTAAGATTAACCCTTCTATAATAAAAAAATGATTATATTTTTCTTAAAAGTTTTTCCCATATCAAATCCATGCTACTGAATCTTTTAATTCATCCAGAAATACTCTTTTCCTTGGATTCCTCATAATTGGCTATTTAGCAAACATGGCTTTCTAGTCCATAGTATGGACTGTTGCCTTTTGGCCAAGTAGGGAAGAATGTTGGGATTTTTTAAACACTATATAAAATACAATTAATCAATTTTAATTACCTATAACTTTCCTTTATCTCGTTTACAAGTTCATCTTTTTATCTCACCTTCATGTTTAAGACTGCAACATGGTGGTTGTAGGTGAACACAGGGGTTTAAGAGACCCTTTGTTAGTTATTTTCATAATGTTTATATTTAATTAATTTATAATGAAATTAATTTATGTTCATAAATGTATTTTTTATCACCCAAACTCCTTTTGGGTTTCATATGCACTTTTTGGTCAAAACTAGGTACTACACTACCTATTGACTCAAACACTCTATTTTCCTCTGCCTGTAAGTTACTGTGCCTTAAAAATATATTATAAAGATTATAATATATTATGGAGAAAGTTTTTATATGTTTAAATCATCATGTTGACATTCCAAGCATTCTACATGCACTTTGGAACTCACTTGGCTGAGCTTTATAGGGGATTGAGAAGTTTTACCTATAGACTACTGTAGGTGTTTATTAGGCTTCAACTAAGCTAAAAAATGATGTGAAAATATATTATATGAAACCCTATAGGTGACCATGTATTTAATATTACTATTATTCTCCTTTAAATTTCTTAATACACCCTCTTAGCATCAACCCTCTAGGTCACTATCTATTGACTAAGACATCTACTATCTATTGACTAGGTGTCCTTTATCTTGACTGGGGTTTAACAAGACGCTTGAGAACCTCCCTTGAACCCTTTTTGCTCACAAAATTCATTCTTGATAATAAATTCACCCTTTTATTATTGTAAATCATAAAAAAATCATCAATATTGGGGTCATTATTCTAACCTTGCTATAGGTGTATATTCTCCAAAGAAGGGACACCTATGGACAATCATGGGGTTACATGGGAACATTTCAATACTCTCTTGTATACCTTAGATAAATTAGTGAAAAATTAAATAATTTTAAACCATATTAGCCATGATAATCCATTCAATGTTTCTTCTTAGGGTGACAAAACCCATTTACCTCCTCGGGCCTATAGATGTTACTAGAGCATTTCATTGTGTTTTACGGTAACTTTAAGGCCTTCAAATCTCACCTTGAACTAACCTTATGTCATAAATTATTGTAATAGGTCTTTTATATGATATATTTCACAACATTGACCTCATTTTATGCCTTTAATCCCTATCTAAATATGGCATAAGGGGTCTACAGAAACCCCCTAGAGCTCTATTTTGCTACTTTAGGAAAAGCTTCCCTAATCTTAGTTCTTTATCTCCTCAACATGGTTGCACACATAATTTAATAATTTTAAAATTTGTATGGGTTTTTAAATGATTAATTATCATACCAAAACCTTAATTATATTTCAAGTTATTTCATCCTCTCCATAAAAGCATTTTAGTACCTTGCTCAACCACCTATAGGTGGATGTTTAGGTAAATAAACAGTGAGTTAGATATGAGCACTATGAAAATATCTATGCATATGAACTTTGTATGATTTTATAAAAAATAATAATGCACATATATCAATACTAAGAGTTTGTAACACACATTCATCATCCCACACCTTAGTATGACATCACCAAGGGCCCTGTAAATATGTATTAGTCATGTTATATAGGTAGGTCATGGAATTGGGTAGAAACATGCTAGTGAATATATATAAAACTACTAAAATTCATTTATAAACCTTAAATTACATGATATAAATTCTTGTACACCTTTAAACCAGTTCCAACCTATCTTTTCCAACATGAAAATCACCTATATATACATAGAGAAGAGTAATCAGGGGCATCTCAAGACTATTTTAGCATGGTGGATGAGCTTATGACTACACTTACACCTATTAAAAGAATATAAATGGACTCACTAAAACTTATGATGGCTTGGACAATTAAATTATTCTAATTATAACTCCATGGATAAGTTGAACAAACTTATACAGGTGATTGAAAGTGAAGCTAAGCATGAAGTTGACTATGGAGAAAGATAAGGTTGAAAAATATGAAACAAAAACATTTAAGGAGGTTTTAATATGGATCGAGACTTGTGTAACACTATTTTACAGCTACATGAGACCTTTATAGGAGAACAACACTCAACAAACAGGAAGAACATCAGCTGAGACTGCATATGGTGACACCCTCCTATATCATGTAATAATTTTCTCATCCAAACATTATTAAACATGAAAATAGCAATAGAGACAATATGATAAGGAATAAAAATTCCTCTGGAGCCAACATCACCAATTGGTTCATACATATTTGACCAAAATGGAGCAAAACCTATAGGGTACATGAAATAACTACTAGAAAAGTATGTCTAGCTTCATAAGGATGGCTCATAAATAAAATTACACCATTAATAAAAATATTTATAAGTAAATTAATGCATCTAAGTTTAATATAACATCCCAAAATAATTTGACTTGAAACATCTTCAACTATCCGTACTGAACAAAATCCTGAAAGTCACTTATGTGTGTCTAGAAAACCAAGAAAGGAGAAGAATGGTTTTGGAATTAAAATGACACTTATAAAGAAAAATAAGCATGGAAATTATTTTTAGGAATGTTAATAATCCATCCAAGATATTTTCCCATGTGGCACACTTCCCTATGGGTTGTATAAGTGCCATTTCCTTTCTTTTTTAGTTGTTTCTTAAATTTCATCTAAACAACCTACAATATTCTATTGCAACTAACACCCCTAATATTTAAAATAACCTCTTATATGTTTATAATGATAAAATTACACCTTGTCACCTTGGGAACCATGCCACTTACATTAATGACCCTTAAAAGCACATTAAATGACCCAAATTGACAAATAAGCTAATAAAACTATGACTAAGGCTATAAGTGCATTAGATAACATGTAATAAACCCCATGAAAATAAATTAGACCCCCCTAAAATGTCTATAAGTTAAGTTTTTACCTAGGGGTGCCCCAATTTGACCTAAATTTTAAATTTGGTCAATAATAGAATCAAGCGAGTTACACTCATTTCATAGCTCAAATGTAGGTTATTGGATGGTTCATATGAAGTACATGGTGTGTTTTTGTTATGCATGCATTGAATTTGTTTATAATGAGTGTGAGTCATAAGAATGGGTGTGTGAATGGAATTCTAGGCCTATAGTTCTAAATGACACTTGTCAAGCTCCACCAGCATTACATTTACAGAGCTAACATCATCACAACTTACATAGATTGCAAGAGAGGAGTTGAAGTTTGAAGAAGTTGTTTATTTGTTAGATGCAAAAATCATAGTTGAATGGTTTAATGAATATATGGGCCATGATGCTCAACAAAATTCCATTTTTTCTAGATATTTTTGGCTCGTGGATTATGAACAATTAGAAAGTTATCAATATTTTATGACATTAATAGGATCAAGTGAGTTACACTCATTTCTTATCTCAAATGTTGGTTATTAGATGGTTCATATGAGGCACATGGAATAATTTCATTTTACATGCATTTACTTTATTTGGAACAAGTGTGAGTCATAATAATGGGTGGGTGAATGCAGTTCTAGGCCTCTAGTTCAAATTGACACTTATAATGTTCCACCAACATTACAAATTACAGAGCTGACATAATCACATGACTTTGACCATGTGTCTGATCTAGTGAAACTAGGTACCATATTATTTTTGACATGTGTTTCATGTACCAAATTTGATAAATATCTCATCAAATCATGTTATTAAATAATATTTTATTTTATGATGCAGGGCATGTTTATGCTTTTATTGCAAATGAGGATAATGAGGGATAGACTATTAATTATGCCAATGTGTAGAGGAAAAACAAAAATTGACTTGCGCAGTCATAGATGGGAAAAATATTCACTATCCCATTGGGTTTATTTTAGTTATTCGAACTTTTTTGGGATGATATATTATTAAATATTATAATGTATGGTTGTTTGAAGACTTTGAAGTGCATAGGAAGATACTCCACTATTTAAATTTGGTTCTTTCAACAAATGTTTAGCTGCACAATTATTAAGGTAGGCCATTGAAAAGGAATCTTTGGAAGGCTCATGAATCTAACCATGAATAAATTATTTAAAGTATAAATAATAAATTTGATCCTATTAGTTCATTATATTTAACCTCCATGGTATGTCAAATTCTCAAATGCAAATGTATTTAATTTTATCATTTTTTACTTATTTCTTAGGTTTTACATATAAATTTCAATTTAAATAGATACTAAAATATTTTTGGTAGAACTTAGTGGTGAAAAATTAGCTTTCACCTTCTTTTGGTTTAACCATTACTAGAGAATTCTATATTCATGAAGCTAAGGGAATATTTTTGTTCTTTTAGGTTTGATTGCTAGTGGACAACATTTATTTTCAATATTGCTTGATGATGCCACGAGTCCCTCTATCCCTTTCAATATTGACAAATAAATTATTTGTGTCATATCAGATCCATTTCACACATGACCAAGCTATAATTCTACTCATATCAAGATAATATAACCTTTTGACAACATTTTAAAAATAAATGGAATCATTTTACTCATAGAATTGACTTCATTAGCCTTCTAGGCTCTGTATCCCTTCAAACACTAAATTTTGAGGATAAATTTCATATAAAACACCATATAAACAAATTTCCACCATTAATAAACCCATTTGGCCAAATATATTGTTTATGATGACTCCTAGGGGTAGTGATCTCAAAAACATGTCCAATTTTTCTATAAACCCAAGTAGGGTTCTATCACTAGCAACAAGTGAAAAAAAATTATAACTTGAGTTTTATGGCACTTAAAAGGCCCATTATATTTCCTATAGGTATAATTTTAACTCCTATTCACTTTTTATTTGTCAAGAACTTCCCAAAATGAATGAATGTCAAGGGAAATACAATTTACCAGTTTGTTATATATGACAAACACAAACTTGCTTGAGTTTATGAACATATATTGATTAATTTTGCTATTAAAGGTCTAAAATCAGATCCTATATCTCTATATGGATTCCATACAACTTTCTTCTTTGAGTATCATGAAGTGATTGTGCCTATATATTTTCCAACTATAAGATTTATATTGAAAACTATGCTCGAAGCTCTATTTTAGGACAAAACTTGAATGAGTCTTTCAAACTATCATGAAAATAATTGAGAAAAACATACCAAATTAATAATAATGATAAAATGAATCAGACTATTATTCATACAAAGGTGGATCTTATAAAAATATGTTTCTTCATATCATTTTTGAGTTCAACTATGCTTGCATTGTCATTCTTGAGTCAAACTATGTTGCAAAATTATGAATCCCCATGGATTACAAGATTGTGGCAATGGGAAAACATGTAATTTTTACATCCCAAGGTTTTGGAAGTGATGGATTCATAATCTGAGGTCCAGAATGTGGAAATTTTTATTGGAGGAAAATAACTTGTCTCTTAACTACATAAACATTCAATTGTAGGATTGACCACAAAATATTCTATCATGAATTCATTGATTCTTTTTTATTCATGGGATATGTCATGTATTTGGAGGAATTATACATGCATAGGATGGCTCTTTTAGTTTGTGGATATGACTTATGATTTCCAATTTATGCCTATCCAAAGTTTACCTAAAAACAATAATTTTGCCTTATAGGGAAATATCATCTTGAGGTCAGAATGGGGGTGTCAAATCATAAATTGGAGTGATAAAAGGCCAATAATGTGGTACTAGATGTTAATATCCACCCATGACATCTTGTTGATGCTATTTTTCATCCAAAAGGCCTCCTAGGTATAGATTTTAAATTTGGCTCACATATTGAAAACATTTGTTGTCAATGTTGTTTGAGGCCAAAATGGGTGCTCTATTTACTAAATATGAGTGTTAAAAGAACAATAATGTGGTCCTAGATGTTAATATCCACCCATAATGTGTTGGCATTTCTAGTTTTTGTCCATGAGGCCTCAAAGGTAGAAATCTCCAACTTGGCTCGCATGTTTATATTTTTTGTTATCAATACTGTTTGAGGCCAAAATTGTTGAAACATTCTATATCTATATGTATTTTATGGCTGTGGCAAAGGGAACACATGTAATATGTACATCCCATAGTGTTTTATGTGATGTATTCATAATCAAAGGTCTAGGAACTGCAAATGTCTATTGGATGCAAATAACATGTCTCTTAACTACATAAAAGTTTCATTGTAGGACTGATCATAGAATCTTCCCATGAATCCATCAATTATTTTTTATTCATGGGATTCAAGGTGAATATATAGGGATTAGAGACACATAGGATAGTTCTTTCAGTTTATGGATATGACATATGTTTTCCATTTTATGCTTATCTAAAGTTTTCCTAAAAAACATCAATTTTGCCTTATAGGGAAATGCCATCTTGAAGCTTGAATGGGCAATCCATCTCCTAATCAGGAGTGATCTAAGGATAATAATATGTTCCTATACATCAATTGCCACCACTAATGTGTTGGCAATGCTATTTTTCAACCACAAGACCCCAGAAGTAGAGATATCAAACTTGGCTTGCATGTTGACAAAAATTGTTATCAATTATGCTTAAGGCTAGAATGGGTGCTCCATCTCCTAGAAGGGAGTGCTTGGAGGCTAATAATGTCATCTTAGAAATCAATCATCATTGATAACATGTTGGAGATGTTAGTTTTCATCCATGAGGCCCCCATGATAGAGATATCTAACTTGGATCGCATGTTGATAATATTTGTTATCAATGTTATTTGAGGCTAGAATGGGTGCTTCATCTCCTAATTAGGAGTGCTCAGAGGCCAAGAATGTGGCCACATATGTTAATCACCACCCATGACGTGTTATTGATCAAAGTTTTCCTAAAAATATTAATTTTTCCTTATAGGGAGAAGTCATCTTGAATCTTAAATGTGTGCTCTATCTCTTAACTGGGAGTGTCCAAAGGCTAATAGTGTCATCCTAGGCATTAATCACCACACTTGATGTGTTGGTAATGTTATTTTTTAGTTATGTGGCCCTAGAGGTAGATATCTCCAACTTGGATTTCATGTTGAGAACATTTGTTGTGAATGTTGCTTAAGGTTAGAATGGGTGCTTTATCTCCTAATTGAGAGTGCTTGGAGGCCAAGAGTGTGGTCTTCAACATTAATCACCACCCCCAACATGTTGGTGATGCAATGTTTTAGCCATGATGCCCTAAAGGTAAAGATATCCAACTTGGCTCACATATTGACAATATCTATTATCAATGCCAATTGAGGATGGAATGGGTGCTCCATCTCCTAATCAAAAGTGTTCATAGGCCAAAAATGTGGTATAAGATGTTAATCATAACCCTTGATGTGTTAGAAATTCTAGTGTTTAGCCTCAAGGCCCCAGAGGTAGAGATATCCAACTTGGAATGCATGTTGACAAAATTTATTGTCAATGTTGCTTGAGGCCAAAATGGGTGCTCTATCTCCTAACTATGAGTGATTAGATGCCAAGAATGTGGTCTTAGACATTAAAAGACACCCTTGATGTGTTGGTAATGTTTAGTTTCAACCATGAGGCCTCAAAGGTAGAGATCTATTATTTGACACACATATTGACAACATTTATTATCAATATTGCTTGAGGCTTGAATTGGTTCTCCATATCCTAACTAGGAGTGCTAAGAGGACAATAATGTAGTCTTATATGTTAATCTCCACCCCTGACATTTTGGCAATGTTAGTTTTTATCCATGAGGATTTGAAGGTAGATATATCCAACTTGGCTTACATGTTGACAAAATTTGTTGTCAATGTTGCTTGAGGCTAGAATGGGTGCTCTGTCTCCTAATTGGGCATGCTTAAAAGCTAGGAATGTGGTCCTAGAATCAATGATCATCTTGTGAATACTTGAATCAATGATCATCCATCTCATAAAAAGATAAGATGATCCCAAGTCACTTCAAAACACATGTATGTCCCCTACAGGGGAACAAATAGATAGTTTAGAAATAATTTTTATTTTGGATTTTTATGAAGAATTTATGCTTTCTTATAACTCCCACAGGCCTATCCTATTCAAAAAATCCAATAAGCCCAATAAGGGAGCTAGGTGAGCCTTAAAACTCATTTTTGATCCCTTAAGACAATTTAAGGCTTCTTAAGGCTTAGAAAGACCAAATTGAGTATTTTTGGGAAATTTAGGTGGAGTAGAGGGATAACCACTTGCAAGTAGGCATGTGCCAACATGAAAATGATGTTCCAATCCTCATTAGGCCTCCTATCTACCCAAATTATGTAAATTTACCAAGTTAAAAGTTTTCACTATACATTTGACAAGCCATGAAAGGTGACAAACTGAGCATATGAGATATCATACCTATTGCTTTAGTTTGAATAGTTTCACATCATATCATGAGGTGTCAAGAACAACTAGAAATATGTTAGATGTAGTTATGTGGGTGTTTGACCCCTCAATCAAGGAGGATAGGGAAATTTCAAAGGGAAAATGACACATCTCCTACACTAACTCACCATAAGGCCATCATAACACCAAGTTAACACATGTTGAGAGGGACGATAAAACTATTTCTTTCCTCCATTAAATGTTTTAACCAACTTCATGAGTAGGATAAAGCCATCACCCCTCTTGGTTAGTGTCTTGTTTCACCAGAATGGCCATAACTTATGTTTGGTTTGTATAAAGGATAGGTCTATGAGAGAAGATATGGTTAAAATACATCCCTAAGGAAGCCTAAAACCCTAGTGGGATAGTTCTATAACAGAGTGTACATGTTAGGCCTAGTTCTTGAATCTAACAAGGGGCAATAAGTAGATAAGGTGGAAGAGTGGAGGTCTAAGCTGATGAAAGCACTTATTTGAGATTGAAATGAGTTTGATAAACATGAGAATATATTCAAGAGTGAGCAAGCATATCTCTAGGGAAAGAAGTAGATTCAACATACTTTCATAATAGGAAGCTTGGGTAGGTTAATAATATAACATGGTGATAAGAAAGTAAATAATCTTACCATGTTGAACCCATTTCCAAAAAAAAATTTGAAGCCAATAAGGGATATAAGTAAGGTATTTTTGTGTTCTTTATATATATATATATATATATATATATAGTACTTAATGAAAATATCTTATTGATTATGATTTTTACACCATTCCATATCCTCTTAGAACACACTTATCTATTGTTTAATGTACATTGATTTATAATCCTACTTTTGACATGGTGTATATCATATTCATATCTAAGATTGATTATCACCTAATTTAATCAATGTGATATTTTAAATTATGAAAAGGATGGGATTGGTGGTGAACATAGACCTAAAATTAGGTTATCATGCCCTTAATAAGCAAAATTAGGTCAAGGTGATGAAATTTGGATCAATTATGACAATCCACCAAACTTGTACCCAAAAACCCTCTTTACACATAACATATAAAGTTAATGCAATAAACATTATTAGAACTAAATGTATGTCTTCCCTAATTAAAGAATTGAAGGTGGTTTGGAGGTTGAGCCATGTCTATGAGAGGAGATATGGCCAAAATTGGTCCCAAATAATCTTAAAACCCTAGTGGGACATGTCTATAATAGAGTGTAGCTGTTAGGCCTAGTCCTTGAAGCCAACAAAGGACAATTAGTGGATAAGGTGGAAAAGTGGAGGTCTAAGCTTGTGAGAATAGTTTTTTGATATTGAAATAAGTATGATAAGCATGAGAGTGGGGTTAGGAGTGATCAAGATGGTCTCAGGGGAAAGAAGAATATTTAAGAAGGTGAATTAGGCCTTGTATCCCTACTTAGGTAAAAGTGGAAGATAGGTAAAATTGGAAGAATACAATGTTTAAAAATTGAAAATTTGAACAAATTATGTATATATATTATATCCATAAAATCCATGAAGGCATACAAAATGTGAACACACTACAATATCTAAGGTCAATGCCATATAGGCATATACAACATGCCAAAAAACTTTAGATAAATCCCTATATGCATATAAAAAAATTCCATAAGACATGATCTCCTAATAATAAAAATGCATCTCTCTCTTTAACTTGTTTGTCCATAGATGTATCGGTTGTAAATGAAGGTCTATGAGAAGATTGACTATGAGTCCTCTTCGGTTCTAATATGAACTGTAGATCCATCTATTCATATGAAAATATTATTTTAAATTATACATATTGTAACAATATTACTACAAAATCAACATGTTAAATTTTTAAAATCATACAAAAACATTCATAGTTACACTTACCACAAGCTGGTAATCAAGGTCAATTTTAGACTTGTGCTCAATAGGGTCAATGATGGGTTCACATTAGCAAATAGGAATATGAAATGGATAAATACTACAAGTTGGTAGCCTAATCATGATGATGGAAGGTGTAAGTCCCTAAAAACCTATACATACTTAAAAAATAAAAATTCAAGATTGTCTCATAAACTAAATCATTGAAATATAATATGAAAAAATACAAATTAAATTTTCATACTTGTACCAAGTGACCACTTATAATCATTTTGATAGGAACATAAGACATCACTAGAGGAGTCTACATAGATAATTATTTTGTGCATCAAATATTTGATTAATTATAGAGGATAATTATAAAACACACATCCATATTTATGATTAAACATTATGTAATAAATAATTAGATCATGTACCTCGAAAAGTTACTATGTAGATGAAATTGTAGAAAAAACACCTACATTTGTTCCCTCCTTAATAGATGGTTGAGTGTCTTCTATGGCCATCAACTAAACATAAATAAATATCATTTTCAATCAATTAAAAATGTGCACACACACACACACACACACACACACACACACACACACAAAGATACAACATATATGTGTAATGAATAATACCATTAATTAATTATTATAAATTACGTTCATATAAGTATAAACCATAGGCACACTCTAAGCAACACATGTGCTTGACTGACTCCAAAAACCTATTGTAACATTAAAATAATTCATATACATCAAATTACCTTTAAAATTGTATAAATATTTTAAATTTAACAAGTCAAACATTTTTTATGTAATAAGTAAAATATTAAACATACTTGGGAAGTGATAGGTAAGGTGACCAGATGAAATGTATATAGATGAAACATAGATATATTGATATCATCTATGAAAAAACCAATGTATATGGACTACATGAAATCCTACTCATCCTCATCAGGTCTAATAAATGTAACACCACATGATTTTTATAATTGAACTCATTGAGTAGTATTGATAGACAAAGCCTCACCATGTCTTCCCTTCCTAGGAGGAGTATGAGAAACCTAGCTCATATGACAGATGAGGGTGTTAGTAAGTGCCTTAAGCACATGCAAGGTATCAATCTCTATAGTCTCCTTGACTATAGAAGGTAGTGTCTTAATAGTATTGGATTTATTAACATGTGTTCTTGCTAGTTGATTAGGTGCTTGTCATACCCTTGGCCTATCCTATGTAGAGACTTTTTTCCTACCCTATAACTCTAAGAAATCAACATAATTTGGCATTTCATTCAACACAAACTCATGATATAATTTTCTTAGAAAATAGAGCAGGACATCAATATTATTACAAGGTGCATAATCAAAGACCATCCACCATTGGTCCCAAAAAAGTTGATTGAGAAAATCATGAGTGCACCAATGGATTGGAATCTATTTTTTTTATCACATCAAGCAATGCACCAATCTTCCCATCAATGAATAGGGCACAAATTTAGGCTTTAGTTATGTGTTTATCTTTCATACTAGCCTTTTATAGTTTGTTAGAATAGATGCCCTACATATATTTATATAATCATCCCACCTATCAATTTTACCCATTAATGACTTATCTTAATTTACTAATATCTTTAGTGTGTTTCTAAATGAAATTAAGTGGGGGTTGTTTGAGCGTGGATCCCTTAATGACCTAATAATATTCTCAAGTTTGAGAATGTTTTAAATTATGTGGCTTGTTAAATCATCTTGAATACCTTGGGGGGTTCTAGGAACTATAGGAGGGCTAGGAGGTTCTTGTGGGGGAGGAGGGTTAAGAGGTTTTTGCATGTGAGGAGGGATTGGAGGGTTAGGATGGATTGGAGGGATAGGAAGGATACGAGGGTTTTAGGGGTTAGGTGTTGGTAAATAGCTACTACATGTGAAGATGTATGAACTAAAAAACATAAAATAAAAATCATTTCAATAAAAATACAACCAAATTGAAGAAATAGGGTCTAATTGCACTAAAACAAGTTGGATTACCTCTACTTCAACTTAGCATTACTGAATCAAAGGGTGGGAGGTTCTAAAATGTGAAAGTTTACTTCCTCAAAATTGCTCCTCCAAAATATAGGTTTGGTATTCCTTCTTTTATTTGTAGTTCCTACTATGTGAAATCCAAAATGATTTAAATTTCATGTATAAAAATCACGTACATAGTTTTTTCATGTATAAATTTTTTATGTTACACATTTTTAATGCATAAACATTATTTTACCTTGGTAAACACCAAGGATAAGTTTGAAAACTATATACATGATTATAATAACCACGTATGTAGAATTATGGTTAGGGGAAGCAAAATTCTATCCACTTTTTATCCCCCCAACTTCATTTTTGTACATACACCCTTTCCCTAGTTTAGATTGATTGTCTTTCCTATGCTTATTTTAATCAAGGGAATTTGAATATGCCATTAAATTTTATCTTTATACCACTTCTATTCATGTATGTCTTGGACATGTGCTCATGTAATTTGAATTTTATTTCTTGATTATGTATCTAGACATTTCAACATGCCCTTTTATGTGGCTTTAAGCCAAGTTACTTATTGCTTACATATGTGGACATTTAAACATGTCATTGTATGTGTTTTATTCTCTGATTTAGTGGCATGTGCCCATGTCCATTTTATTATGTCCCCTTGGACTATTTTTTTTGGATTCATATTTTTTTTATGTATCTTTTATTTTATACATCATCGCTATGACACTTTCTTTACACACCAATTTTTGATACCATGAGGGACCTCATGCATCTACCCTTCCTATTTGGGTGCCATGATGGACATCATGATTTATGCCCTAGCTACCTATTCAAATATGGTATTATACATATATATTACATTTATCTTGACAACCTTCTATAATGCTAGATACAAAATACATCGTACACTACATACTTATGATAAGATTCTTTTACATTTTGATGTTATGTTTGCACATTATATTAGACTATCATGCAGTTATCATATATAATATAGCTAAAACATTTCACATAGATATTTATTTTGAAGATAGTTATTATATAGGCCAATAATTCACCTCAAAAGAGGGGTAATTTATAGGGGTTTGTCACAAATATAAGACTATCACATTTTTATTCACAAATCATTTTCATTGCAAGTTCAGTTTTAGAAAATTGAACACATGTAAGACACATAAAATAATGACTTAGAAAGTAATTTGATCACTCATACATTAGACTAAATAGACATTATCACTCATAATGGGACATTAGTTCCACATGGTGCTATTGTCTAGTATCCCCAGTCTCAAGATAGTCTAGATTAGCTAGAATAGTACAATAGATATAGTACAAATTTGCATAAATACAGATATAGGTTTGATAGTTATGTTCATCTATTTATAAAATAAAATAATTTCAAATCATATTTATACCACTTGATAATATTGAATCCATCATGTGTGGAATGATTATTCCCATGTTCAGTTCAGATACACACATATAGTTACTAGACACTCAATCTAGAATCAATATACTTAGATACTAGATTATGGGTATGTGCATGACACATAGTTTTCATATGCTCAATTACACACATGTTGATCAAATGGAATGGAAAATTCCATGTCATTCTTTACAATGTATACACTTACTATCATATTCTAGGTTGTCACTAGTTTCATGCCTTACTCCATATATAGTGGTTAGCATTTTGGAGTGGACCGGAGCTTCCTAATTCACTTGAGTGGCTATGGAGCCACCATACATAGTTTATTATACCTAGTTAGATATTTATATAATTTTGTGTAGTTCATTTTTAGATGCATATACTACACACAGGTGGGAAATGATGGATTTGTAGCCTATTTTAGTTTTTGAGCTACCTACATGAGTGGGTGAGACACACAGCCTAATCCAAGCTATTCATAGGTCATGATCCACTAAGTAGGGGTGGGTAATTATGGAATCAAAAATGGATTAATTGTTTGAGTCACATACACATGAGTATTGAGCAAGCCATAAGCTCAATCCAATCTATTCAATGATTTGATCACTATGCACATGTACACACAAAGGTTATCACTAGGTTCATATATTAGTTTGAGTACCTAATGAGGTGTATTTATTCCATTCCTCTCTCCTATCTATTTACTTAAATTTACTCAGTTACTTTAATTAACATATTCTTTTAATTTTGACATCTATTAAGGACTAATTTATTCACATTTCATTGTAGTTCATGATTTGGATCATGCTTCACATATATAGACTCAACATCACATACTCAAATTCAGCTACATGGGCTTCACTTCATAGGTAAGTCTAGGTACACTTCTTTTTCCTTTATACTAGTCATTTTACTTTTATACATTTCTATCATAAATGCGGGGGGGGGGGGTGGTGGTGGGGGGATGTAATCATCTAAAAGTGGTATGTGGATGCTAAGAGTGTTGTATGAGACAACCTATTCCTATATTAACCCTATACCTATCCTAGATCCTTTATCACACTTTTATAGACATTGTGTGGATCAAAAACATCTTCTAGTTAGCCAAAACATATTCCTAGACTTGTATTCCTATATCTTGGCCCTTCCTTCCTAGTATCTTTCCATCTGGACACTAGTGCCACACTAAGGACACTAGATCCATATGATGCTAGTGTCCCCAACATAGAGCTAATGTCCCTTTCTATAAATCTTCTGAATATATATATATTTTCAAATGTGTACCCCTCTTAAGGTCAACCTGAACACATTTTATATTCACACAAGATATGAAACACTATTGGAAAATAGATGCATAAATCGTATTCAAACAAGAAATAAGTTGAGCAAAATCAAGCTTATTAATCCCTATTATGCCCTACTTATGCATACTACCATATACAGCTACCCTCACCCTATATTTCAAAGATTTCCAATCTCAAGCACATTGAATACATACAAGATCACTATCATTCTATCATTCACTTACACTTGCACCAAGCACTAGGTGGGAAAAATACATTAGGATTGATCCCTTCTTGGAGTATTGGTATGTATGCAACTCTCTTCAAAATGAGATGTTGAAGATATCCATCATATCCTAATAAATAACATACATATTAAGCTCATGCCATACTTGCAAGGAGGATTAGGGTTTGTAACATTAATTACCTTATATAGGCACTAAATAGAGTTTTAAACTTCATGTGTGCAGGAACAAAACCTAAAAACACAAGCATAGGTGCACCAAGAAATTAGGAACAATCTTACAAAGAAAACACTAGTGTCATTTTCAATACACTATAGCCACATGGTGCTACTATCCAAGTGGGGCACTATTGTCTAAAGAAAAATTTGAGTCATAGATCTTGTTGACAATACTCAGACCTATCCATAACCTAGTTTTCAACACCCAAATATTTCACAACAATTATTTTATAGATAAATTTATATTTCCATATTTTTATTATAATTTTATAAATTCAAAACTAGTCACATTTTACACTAAATTAGTGATTATTTATTACATATTATTTCACTAATTTAAACAAATCAACCCTTAGTTAAGATATTATCAAAAACTAATTCTCAAAATATAAATAAATAAAAATTAATATAATAATATGAACAGTTGGAAAAATAAATATTTTATAAATTTTACATTTTACACAAACATTACACCCTAAAAGACCACATAATCACTCTTTCGAAAAAAATAATAATAAAATCCTCAAATCCATGAAATAATAATAAGATGTAGTAATTAATAAAAGGAAATAAAAGAGAAAAAAATAAAATAAATATAAATATTAATAAATTTATTTATGTATTCCTCACAAAATTTATAAAAATAAAAAGAATAAGTATTTTAAATATTTGAAAGATTAAAAAAGAAAAAAGAAAACCTTCACAATAACCACAACCTTCCATTTATCCACCTCTTAATTGACATTATGGGAGTAAATACCCTCTAATCAAAATTAGGAAACCATAAGAGAGAATTGAAATATAAACCTAATTAAACCCAATTGATACATCAAAATCACATAAAAGAGTGAAAATACAATTGTATCCTTACCATAGTTAGTAATGCATTCACTGAAGAGTATCTTTAAACTTGATTATAGTAGGCATTACTTCCCATCTAATGTATAAATATTTGTAGACTTTTAACAAATATTATTTGTTTGGATGACATGCTACTCCAAAACCTCATTATGTGATCTTAAGGATTTATACCTTAAGATATTATTATTTAAATGTGTTTCTTATTTTTTTATTAATATAGAGGTTGAGAATGATCACAATTTTTTTTTTATGAAATATAACTATATATTAATTAAATATAAATATTCAAATAATTTACAAAAATAAAAGTGGTATGAAAGTACATTATATTATGTTAAACAAAGCTTATGAGCAAAATCAAGTGTTCAAAATATTAAGTAGAGCTTAAGAACAAGTCATAAAGTCATAAAAATTTAATTATTATGCAACAAGAGCAAGGCCAAAAGGTGGAGGATCCATATCATCAGAACCCCAACCCAAACTCATTTTCAAATAAAATTAAATCCCAAGTTTCTTTGGGAATGATGATTGATTGAAAATATGTGACATAAAATCCCTTATCATTAAATCCATTTTTATAATAATAGGTTTCTAACATAAAAAAATAGACAATACAAGATTATATATATATATATATATATATATATATATATATATATATATATATATATATATATATGTAAGTATAAACAAGTCAATTTAGAGTGGAGAACCTTTTTAGTAAGAAATGATACGATCTTGTTTAAAAAATAAAAAAACAAATTTATTTAGGAGGTTTACTTTCTAATATTTTCATTGAGCAATACCTAATGAATGCTAAAGATGTTATTAAATTTATGATTATTTGATCTTTGATCAATTATTTGTCTATAACTTTAGAGTTGACCTCTTCCAATTATTTCTATAGAAAATCAAGCTGACTATATTCCTCCAAAAAAAAATTCTTCCATACCTTACTATTACGTTACCATTATATTTAGATCATAAACATTAGAAGACCCTTCCACATGAAAAAATTGACTCTCCAATAATAAAATTTAAATAATCTTACATTCTCTCAATAATAACCAATGTGTAATCTAATGAAAAAATAAAACACAATAATTCATCGATTAAATAAACCCCATCACTTTAATCCATCTCCTATATGATCCTCTTTTATAATATATATTTCCTAATTTTGAACCACATCTTGTTTTAATATTTTTAAGTTATCCCAAACCAGAACCTCAAATTTATCTAACTACATTGATAAAAGATAACTTCCTTATCATATTTGTAGTACTATCTATGTTCAATTCATAATTTTTTAAAGATATAATAAATAAAATCAACAAAAACAATTAGCCACACTAACCTTTAATCATCAGGAATAATAAATTTCATAAGACCATGGTCGACCAATCCTTTGACATCCCCACCCTACACTTATTTTTTATATCATTAAAAACATTTAAGCAACAATAAAAGAATGTTTATTTTTTAATAAAAAATATAGAAAAATATAATTATGCACCTACCTTCAGAATTAATATGTTTTATATAATATTATACAAACTTAGGAAAAAATTGAACAAAGACCCTATGGATATTCATTTATACTTACAGACCACTTCTTCCAAAGAAATTAAAGTAATAATTATAAACATTATTAATTTTTTGTTCATTATATATAAAATCTCTCCTAACGTATAAATACTTAAAATCCTTGTAATAACTTATTTATAGAAGTTAAATTTAGGACCTCTAAAATCAACCACATAATACTTGAAGTTATAATAACATTCTATATCAACCTTATCATCAAAAAGAATTACAGGGTAAGTTTTGTACAAATATAAAAGTTGTAATAGTGGTGAACTTGGGTGTGTGATGTCTAAGAATGTATTCCGTGTGATTCACATTTATAAGTTCAATTCCTAACATTACATGTGTCTATTTAAATAATTTATTTGAAGCGACAAATGAAACTATTGGAATTGAGCCTCAATAATCAAAATTTAGATTAACTTCAGGAAACATCTACACTATATTTACTTAGATAATTTTTTTTAAATAACACAGAAAACCATTGAACTTGAACTTCAATAATAATCATAATTTAAATTAAATTTAAGAAACATCTATAAATATAAATAGATGTGAGTTTGGGTTTGCAATCTTCAATAATATGTTACATGTAATTCACATGGATAAATTAACCGATACCTCTCAATATTCCATTACTTCTTTTTTAAGATGTCCATGAAATCCATGTGATTGGAAACTAATTCAATAATGTAAATAGTTATATAAACTTTATCCTTATTAATTTTCTAAACGAAGAAATAAATGTTTATTTATAGTATTTATAGATATCACATGTAAATGTCATAAAGAGGCATATTCAAGCCCCCACAAAAAATGTCAAATTATTTTAAGCCAAACATATTAACTTTGAACTAATATTTTGTTTATATTTCGAAGAAGAGAAATAAATATTGTCTTAGTAGGGTGTGGTGGTTATTAAGGTATAGACAATGTGCAATAAAGAGAAAACAATAATAATTTAATTTAAATAATTTATATTTATTTTATATTTTTAAAATATTATTAATATATTATATCTCACATGAAATGATAGATTCATTTATAACAAATTAATTATTATTTTATGTCATTTTTATTTTTGAACAATAATAAAGGAGTATATCTATTACATTTTGAGAAGATTAGTATATTTATTACTTTTTCAAATGAAATAAATTAATTGGAGATACAAAGTATATAATAATGTTTCAATTAGATTATAAAGATATGGTAAAAGATTTCTTTTTTAAATTTAACTATATTTTTGTATGTGAAATTTATATTATTAGTTGAGGACATAGAAACTTTGAAAGACATTGATAATAAAGTTCAAATGAGAATGAATTTCTCAAACATGAAATAATATTTCCATTTTATAGATAAAATATTATAATTATATTGAAAAAGTACTTATATATTATAAAAATCTCTCATAAAGTTTTATATTAAATATATTTCCCACTTTATATGTTTTAATATAATTATAAAACTATATTAATTATCAAACTAAATAAAAGTAATTATGTCTCATGTAATTGAATATTGACCTTACAAATCTCATTGGGTGATATTAAGAAATTATAACTCTAAAAAACATTTAAATGTGAATACAACTCCAAAAAACTGTGTTTTGGATGCACCTTTTATCGATTATACTAGGATGTCATAAATGTGTTCATGGAGAAAAATAATGCAGAACATGAACATCTAAAATAAAATAATTAGATTGTTCCCTTTTGTGAAAGATATATATAAAAGTTTGATCCAATGAAAATTATGTATATCAAACATATAATTTTAGTATGACCATAAAATGAACATATTTGATTATGGATTGGTAAGGTATAAGGGGATATTAATATAAAAAATATTCTAATAATGTGTGAAAAATGTTATGTTTAAATGGTATAGATATTAATTTTATTTCTAAGTTTAAAGTCACTAAATTCCTATTATTTATATTTACATATTAAAATATATTGTAACCTAGTTACCTAGGATTTTTATATATAATAGATTATATTTTCACATGTATGATAGATAATATATTGAAAAAAAATATTAATTTTCACCATCATATTAAATAATTTTAAAATTTAAATTCCTATAGTTCAAAATGTATTAAAAAAATTAATGAAACAAATATTAATATTCTATTCATAGTAAATAATATTATAATATAATGATCATTTTGTAGAAGAATTTGAATATATATATAATAAACCAAAATAATATCACGTATGATGTTTAATTTATTTTCCATTCTAAAATAATATGGCATATTAATAATCTTCATAATTATTTTATAATTTATTTCCTTTTTAAAGTTGTGCAATGTATTCCCTAATGTATGAATGACATCCATAAATTATTTTAATCTTATTTCCTTTCTCTATTTTTGTGACCATGCATAGATGAAATTATCCACATCAAACTTTGATGTTACTTTGATTAATTATTTATAACATTTATTTGGTATTAAAATTATATTATATTATTTAACCAACAATTAATATGTCTATAGATTAATGTTAGAAACTTAGTGATAACTATTTTAACAAACAATTTATGTGTAAAACACATAAATACCATTCATAATAATAGAAACTTTTATATCTTAATTAAAAAGTTTGGAAATCTAGTAGTCACTAGTCTTCCAATGACCATTATATGTAATTAACATCATTGAAAACCTAATTAATAATAAATTCATACTTGTTGAATTATGAATATAAAATTAATATTTATTATTTAAATAAATTATATTTATCATATAAAAATTATAATTATTTTAGCTATATTAAAATAAGAATAAAAAATTAAAAAACAAACAAAATAAAATTAATCCAAGTTGAAAATATAAATATAAAAATATGATAATAATAATATTATAATTATAAAATAAAAGTATTAAAATTTGTTACTAAAAATATGACAATATTTTTATACAAAATTTTAACATTTAAAATTATAAAACTAACAATACTAGTAATCTATATTTTGTGCAAAATCTTAATTTAGTGAATTTAAAGTTAGTTTCATCCTCATTGGGTACATCTAAATCTACCTTTACACTCGAAGGAATTACACCCAAAAGTTTCTATATCTTCTTATAGTTTTCGTCACGTTTTATTGACAAATACCTTTTATGAAGCCTATCACAACTTTATGTGTCGTATTTTGGATAAGTTATTAAGACATCACATTATCTTACATGCACCTTAAAAAAAATATTTTCAAAATTGATAAATTTATTTATTTATTTTTATAAATTTGAGAACCTATATATATACCGTATTCCCAATCACTTCACTACATTGAGACATCAAGTTTCCCTGCAATATCTCATCCATATTTTAGGATGTGTAGAATATTAAGCTTTACAAAATGTTATTTATAATTTTTGGTTGTAATGTAATGGGTATGTTATTGAAACATATCTACCAAAAAAATTGGAATTATTTATCAGAGTACGTTTTAGATGTATAATAGACTTTATTACCTTATTTATTTAAACATTCATTTCCCTCATATACATGTAATTGGACCTGAAGGAGGTGAATTGAGGTAATTAGCTAGAGGTAAATACATACAAAAGGTGTTATGGGGAAGCTTATTAACTTAATAGATGTTTTATGGGTTTCGAATCATATTGGTGTATGCATACATAGATAGGACCTGAGTTCCATATGTGGCCATCGTACTTCCACATAAGATTTTTTTGGGTCCTTTACCATAGGTAAATACCTCACTCTCCTTAGTGAGTTTCAGTCCCAATCGATAATTTTTAAGTTTAAGGATTAGTTTAATCGGTAAGGATAATTCTAACATCCTATGTTATCATTTAGGTTGACATAGATTTATGTTAAAGTTTCGGTTACTAACCTTATGGTTAAACATAAACAAGTAATCATAATTATTAATTGTAAATCAATTCATTACATAAAAATTTACAATCATTCATGCAATAGATATTTTATTGTTATATAAAGAGAAAACATAGTTAAAAATCAAGGTTTCATAGTGTTATTATACACCTCATGCCCTTTAAGGTCACTGCACTATTGTTTAAATAAATCATACATCATTCATTTACTAAACATAGATGCCCTTATTGAGAATAAATATTAATGATATAGTTATGATCAACATCGTTATTCATCAAATATCCTATAGGCAGTCTAGAAATGAATCCATCTAACAATATTATATTGACATAGCAAATGTGAAATTATAACACAAGAGAGATAAATACATTAATCATCTAAGGTATCCAATCACTTAGACCTTAATTATCTAATTATTTCAAAATAGGGAATCTATGTATTAATCCAATAGTTAAGTCATTCCAGATAATTATATAAGAAGGAATCAATTATTTTCATAAAATATTTTATTATTGTTTAAGTAAATCCATACATAATAAACCATCATGTTCATATTTTAATTAAATAGAAGAGAATAAAAAGTAATTCACATGCATCAGAATACCCCACAATCATATGCAAGTAGAATTTAATCGAGTTTTAACTTGAGTAAAACCCAAATAAAATATTCCACTTAAGCAAGTCTTACCACTTTGCTATTGCAAAAGCCAAGGATAACAAGGCAAGCATGTTCAGCTATCAGAAGTAAAAGTGAAATAAAATACAACTCAAGTAAAAGAAATCAGCAAGCATGTAGGTTTTAGTTACATAATTATGCAACATCAAATGAAGTAGAAACATTATATAACTTGATTATTTATTCAAATTGATTTGTAAGGGTGATATCTAGAATTAAAAAAATCATTTTAAGATCTTTCAACTTTACTTTGTTTCATAACTATAGTATGCACAAATATTATGCATGCTTATGAACATATTGATTATGAAAAGGAGTTAAATTAAATTTCAATTCATTTTATATTTAATGTAAGAACAAGAATAATAATTTTCAAATCTATTAAATGCAACATACATACCTTAAATGCGACCATGTATGTTTGAAATGAGTATTATAAGGAAGAATTCTTGTTTGGTTTTCGTATGTACCAGCAACTAGTATTTTATATTTTCTATGCATAGCTGAAAATAGCTAAAAGTTCCATATAAAATCATCTATGTACTTGGATTCACCATATAAAATGTGACAAACTAGAAATAACTACTAAGCTAGTTTCCATGCTTAAATTAATACTATGTATTACTGAATCAAAAAACATAATATAAATTTAATTGACTATATAATCTAATCAAAAGGGTTGTTCTTGTATTGGAATAGAAAGCTCAATATTCACATCAAACTTACATAATAGATGATTAAGAAATCTAGTATAATTATCTAAGTAAATCCCACTTAGGATAACATCTATAGGTCAATTTGAATATCTAACTTATCTATTTAAATCAAAGAGTCAATGTTATAATGATCATATAGATTAACCATATACAAGAATTTATAATACTTCAATTTGATCATAAATGAATATTAAAAGAGCAATTCTACAGTTGATAATATTAACAGAATGCTTCCTCAACATAAAGAGAGTTAAGATAAATGACTAGTAATTTAATATACCTAAAGTATATCATCGTAGATCAATTTATCCATCTTACTCTTAAGAAACATTTAAATTCTATTTTAATTCCATGTCACACTATTAACACAGTTTAGCATCAACATGATTAAACCATAATAATCAAAATTTCATAATATCTACCTCTAATATTAATAATGAAATGTACTAAATAAATAAACATATTTACATAATCAAATTGTTACCAACTTACTTCATGCATATGCGATATCATCAAATCATAGAGTAGGAAGTAAATGATCTGAACAAACCCTCCCAACCAGCCCTATGAACCCAATCATTGATGGTTCTCACCACCCCAACCACCAATAGGATGGTGGTTGGGCAACTGGGGATATGAAGGGAAATGTGAGTAATCAGATTTCTAACTAGAAGACACCTTGAAAATAAAATAATATAAAAAGGACATGAATTCATTCCAAAGTGAGATGAGAATAAATAATCTATCTTTAAAATAGATCAGAAGTATGGGTGACTAATCATGTTTATTAAATGTTATATAATGTATTAATAATTAATTCATTATATAGTCTTTGAGTTAACGACTTTTGATCCCTGTCCAAGTTACGGCTAACTTTAACCATCCCGATGGCCAATATATATTGGTATATAATATACCCATTTATTTTAATCATTTAGTTCTTATCTATGAATGGTAACTAGGCAAAATGTAACCAAGTAAAGAAGCACATAAACATCCAATAAATCACTTATATTATTCAAACCAGAATAATATTTTATACCATAATATAACATTCCAATGTTTATAAGCAAAAACCAAAATATTTTATAAAAGCAAATGAAAACTCCAAAAATTTTAATGTACTTTTAGATGTAGTATAATATAACCAAGTATATTCATACCAATTTAATAGAGGTGAGTCCATAAGTATTATATAGGATCTAGTCACATAATAGTAACCAACTGAAACATGCCTTCAAAAGGACATGCCCAAATTATTAAAACACAGTCAAATTTAAATCCCAAAAATTATTCCACTTATCCCTTAAACAATCACAACCCAGTGATTTAAAATGGATTCAAAGATAGTAAGGAACCCCCATAGAATTTTGAAGTCATAAAAAACATATAATAAAAATATTCGATGTAAGACATAGTGAAAGAACCTAGTCATTTAAAAATCATGACATAGTGATCAAAACACAGTCACTAATAACAAATCCCAATTCAAAATTTAACTTCAAAGCCATGATATTTATATATACATAGTCAACACACACACACACACACACACACACACACACACACACACACACACACACACACACAGAGAGAGAGAGAGAGAGAGAGAGAGAGAGAGAGAGAGAGAGAGAGAGAGAGAGAGAGAGAGAGAGAGAGAGAGAGAGAGAGAGAGAGAGAGAGAGAGAGAGAGAGAGAGAGAGAGAGAGAGAGAGAGAGAGAAACTATGCTAAAGTCATGTAAAATGCAATCACTTCAATAACCAATGCTTATTTGACTATGCTATTATAACCATGGCACAAGACATAAAACACAATCATAATATTAAAACCTAATGACATCAAAATATAAATGTAGTAAAAAAATCCCACTTAGCATTATCAAAAATTCAAGTCATGATTATCTATATATATATATATATATATATATATATATATTCAAAGACTCAGCAAAAAATCCCAAAGTAGATCAAGATAATGCAATCATGAGAATCTAACATAGATGGAATAAAATAATGTTTATAAATAGTACTCATTATGACCATGAACTTAGTAGACTAATAGGCAAAATATTTCAAAAAGGATTCCATACAGAAACCCTGTTTAATTAATACTTCCATGATTTTAATATAACTAGTTATATTAAAAACAAATAACAAGTTGTAATGAAAATGATGGATTGGATTGATTTTTTTCACTCTATTAGGGTTTCTTCCATGCACACCATTTATCTAGCCCTTTTTCTTCTACCTATATAGCCTTATATCATACCAAAACCTTAATCACCTATGAGACTTACATTTATTGCCATTGAGGGTTTCTCACCTTCGAGCGAGGTTTGAATTTATAATGACTTCTCCCTAATTTATGCTAGTTTTTTTAGCTATAGATGAGAATGGTGGAGTGTTAAGCAATGATCCCTTGCAATTGCCTGAAGAAGTTTGTCCCAAAGGTATACCATGAGTTAATGCTTTAGAATGTAATGTTATATTGAGTATTCTTGAATTTAATTATGCATGTCAATGGTTAGAGAAATTTTGTTTAGTAAGATATTTTATAAGGAGATTCCCATCTAAAAGTATGTTATAGTCTTGGGTTCAAACTCACTGGGAAGCCCATGACATTAGTTTAGAGAGCATCCAAAACATGACCAACGGTTTTTTTTTATCTCACATTTTTGACCCTTCCCATGTAAGAAGAATCCTTCATAGGTCTACCACTTGGTATGTTAGGAACTCGCTTATGGTTCTCTCCCTCTAGACATGAGACATTGTGGTCTTAGAGCACACTAATCTTAAATTCCTAGTTTGGGTATAATTTTTAGGCCTCCCTCTCCCCTACTATCACTTTATTTACTAGATAGTGTCCTCTATAGTCCATGTGGTTTATCATGAACAAAACTAGTTCTACTCTGCTAGATTGCAAAAAGGGTCTATATAGAAGTAGAACTCTCTTGGGACCTCAAAGTGTTTGTGGAAATTCATTTTGGGTATGCAAGGCACTCTTAGAGAGTTCTATATATCAACTTTCCTATAACTTGATTTCACTACGAAGCCACAAACCATAAGATATGATATTATCCCCTTTAATTGGCCATAACAATGTGTCCAGTTGCTCATCCTCTTCCCCCAAGACTTATCTTAAAGCTAGATAGAAGCTAGCTAAGGTCAGATGCACTATGATAGGGAAGGACACCCACTCAAAATCCACAAACATAGTTATTGGTCAAAAAGGTGACAAGCCATCTTCAAGCAATGGCTTGTAAGAGTAGGCTCCTATTGATAAAGAGTCCCCTTAGGCTAAACCCCTAAAATTAGTAAAAAAATCCTAGGGTGTTTAACACCCCTTTGAATGCCAATATCTTATCCCAAGGTTTCAATTCCTTTGTGCTTAGTTCTTTAAAAAATTTAGACTCACAACTAGCCACTCTTCCACTTTCTACTGGTAAGATATGACCAAATGCTCTCGTATCCCTCCTTAGAGGAGTGATGAGGTGGAGGAAGGAGAGTACCAGGTTGAACCTAATACGAGGAAGCAATTTGATAATTTTATAAGTGATAATAGTGGACAATTTTTGAATAATAAGTATGATTCCCTGAAAGGGTTGGATTTAGAGGACATGTCCCTCGACACCCATTATTTATGAATTATTTTTCATGGAATGTTCAGGGTCTCACAGACCCAAAATGCAAGTTTGTTGTGCATGATTTTAGAAAGAAATTTATTGAGATGGAAATTATCTATCTATAAGAATTCAAGGTGGTAGATTTTTTATTGATGTCTATCAGTAATTCTAATTGACATGATAGTATCATTCTTCATAGAAACCATGATGCAGAATGTAGAGGGGTGATCACATTCATTTCTCCAAAGTGGTGGCCATAATTAATATAATCTAACATGGAACCCACCAACCATTTAGTGTTGGATCCTTTTAGCATTAAAAGCCACTATTTTGGTTTTATTAATATTTGTACCTCAAATTATGCCTTGAAACATACCCATTTATGGTGGTGGATAATGGATAATCTCCCTGATGCCCATTGGGTATTATGTGGTGACTTTAATATGGTGGCATCTCCCAAGGACATATTGAGCCACTTGCTTATGAGGTGGGAAGCTAGTGAAAGGGAGGCATGGTTCTATATGTACACTAAATGGGGTCTTTATGATCCCAATTTAACTTATTGGATTACAGATGGAGTTTGGTATACTTGGAGTAATTTAAGATAAGGCCCCACTCAGATTCTAAAGCATATAGATAGGGCAATGATATCCTCCTAATCATACTTATATTTTGATAATATCTTTTCTCCTTTGGTATAGGTGCTACCAAATTTTGGGATTTTTGACTACTCCCTTATTTGATTTAGAGTGACATATAATTTTATGAAACCCAAAGTCCACAAAACATAATTCTTCCTTAACACCTCCTTACTCAAACATGAGCCCATAATGGCTCACATTAAGAGGGTTTATAATTTGAATCCACATCCTTCTAAATAATCTAGTTGGATTCTTTGATGGGATGATTCCATCAGAAGAACCTCTCACTTTTTACAAATCTATGGCTACCAACTTGTTAAAATTTGGAGACACTCTTACTTCACTACTAAAACAAAGCTAAGCTACATGGATTTAGCCCTAGAAAAGGATCCCTTCAATGAGATATTATAGATGAGAGATGCATCCTTATAACACTACATTCATATTGTAGATTGATTGGCTTAAGATAGGGGACAAATCTCTAAGGGAGTTTTTCCAAATGCTATGATTCAAGAACTTAAAAAAGCTCAAGCTAGAAAAATAATCACAAAGACCTTGAAAATGGTGCAATATTTTATTTACCATTATCAATAAGTTTTCAAAGCTCAAGCATATTTATTTGAGCATGAAATTTCCCTTCATCAATGCCTCATAGTGGTGCCATGTAATTTCACTCTTGTCCAACAGGTGGCTTGTGATAGGCCCCTCACTATTAACAATTTGCATGAGGCAGTGTCTTACATGGATACTAACAAATCTCCTATCATTGATGGCTTCCCCTATGAATTGTATAAATCCCTTTGGGACCTTATGGGTAGTCACATGCATAAGGTTTATCTAGAGGCATTTTGCATGCATTCATTAGGTAAAAATATAAACAAAGGAAATATTAAATTCATACCTTTAAGTAGGGATATCATGACTTGATCTACAAATGGTGACCAGTCACGCTCCTAAACGTATTTTATAAAATCATTACCAAGTCTCTAGTGATCTAGCTATGAAATATGTTTCCTCTCATCATGAGTCTAAAATAATTGGGTTTCATCAAAAGTCATTATATTTTGGAGAACATTATTACCATATGAGAAGGGATGGATTGGGTAAGGTTGTCTAATAATCAACTTATGTTCATTAAAATTGACTTTGAAAAAGCTTATTATTGCATCGAATGGCCATTCATTCTTTCCATACTTCGATCTCTTAGATTTGGGCCCATCTTCATCCAAACTATCTAGATTATTTTTATAGATGCCTCAAATATTTTCTCCATTAATGGAGTTACCTCTAAATAATTCAACTAATTTTTCTCCATTCTTCAAGCGTACCCACTAGCTCCTACCTTGTATTTGCTTATAGCCAAGAGTTTTGGATATCTTCTTAATAATGCCCAACATGGGGACCTTATTAAGGGAATTGATCTCCCTCCTGATGTTGTAAACCCATAAGAAGATATGCAACTACTTAATGGCCACTTTATAGATGATTCTTTCCTTACTCTCATTGAGGATGAATCTAATATGGACAATGTCTTACATTGTCTCAACACCTTCTTCATGGCCTCTGGCTCTAGCATGTAATGGAAAACAATGCCTTTCTATGGACAATATTACCTCCCTCCATCAGCATGGGCTACCAAATTTGACTGGAAGTGGATCTAACATGATTTTTTTTTAAAATTTATTTGGTATCCCCTTTATTTTTTAAGCTTCACCACCCTTTTTGTGGTAATATGTTATTGATAGAGTTGCTAAGAAGCTAGAATATTGAGTGACTAAATATTTTTCATTAGTAGGAAAATTTAAATTTTACTTGAAAATTCTTGTGACTACCCATGTGTACTACTCATCATGTTGGGTTCCTTCTAAAAAATATTACCAAAATTTGGAAAAATTGCTCATAGATTTCCTTTCTGACACTTCTCCCCATGGTAAATGATTCCATAGGGTGGCTTGGGAATATTTATACCTAACACATGATGTCAGGGGGATGGGGATCATTGACATAGCCCAGGAAGTAACTACCTTATATGCCAAATGGATTGTGTGGGCCATTAAGGGATAAAAAGTTTGGAAGGTTTTGTTCAAACATTATATCTCCTCAAACTTGCTTAAATTCAAGAAGGCCTAGAAAGGGCTAAAGTTCCCCAATTTTATCTCCATTCAAATCATATGGTCCTTTTTAGCCAAAAACATCTGGAAGGCTTGGGAAAATATTAAGCCATGGCTTCTATAGAATTATTCTAAATTTCATAATGGGATATATTCTATGCCTATTCTCTCTAGTGGTCTCCTATTTTTAATATCAATGAAGTGCCCTTGGCAAAAGTCCCTTGGATAAATTCTCTCAAAAATTTTCATAAAGGAATTCATACCATCTAAGATATATTATATAGTTGATATCACTCTTGGATATCTTAAGAGGAGGTGAAAGCCAAATTTTAGTTAGCCAATGTAGACCAAGAATCCTATTAGGATATTCTCAATGTTGTGTCAGCCTCCATGCTCCAAAAAATCTAGGTTCATTCTACTTGGCCTTGGTGGAAATATTGGATGTGGTATGTAGAGACACCATTTCGCAATCCTTATCTTGGCTATGGATGGCTCACCACCTATTTACCCATGGTGGATGAGATTGATGCTAATTAGGGATTTCCCTCATCTATTACTATGTGGAGATTTCACTTTAAAACTATCTAGGGGGTTTACATGGAGCCCAAGATTACTCACTTTTATTGGTGTATATTGCACCAAGGCTTACCCATTGGCAGATAAATCATCTAGCTAAGAGTCCACCTACCTACATGTCATTTTTATGGCCACCTTGAGATGCTTCCTTGTCGTTTCTAGTACTATTCCAAATCTCAAAGGATCTAGACATGGATCCATGATCTCTTCAGAACTTTGTAGACTAATTTTTTTCATTGGCAACACATCCTCCTTGGAGATAAACGCATGATGCCCTTCAAATACTCACAAGTCTAGCATACTTTTAGATTGGATATTATCTTCTAAATTTGGAAAGAAATAAATAATTATGTGTTTAATAATGGATCTATTGATTGTAATTTTTATGCTATAAATAAGTCCTCTATCATCTCCAATGTGCTTTTGTAGATTTAAGACAAAGCTAGTAAAGTGGCGATAGGGCTTGTCCATCTTTAGGATCTCCTATCCTATTGGGGAGATGCTCCTTATGTAATGGCTAAAATTCTTCCATCTCCACCCAAGGATCTTAAACTGGAGGATATAGTGGCTCCAACACCCTATGGTAGACATCATTATATTTCTCGATGCCATTCTCATAGAGACACCACATACCAATGCATGATCCTTCCTGGTCAACAATGAGGATGGAAACTATCACCTCCTTCCCCAGTTAGGAAAGAAGGCTAGGACACTCTTCCTGCTCTTCTATGCCTGGATGCTTGGGGGCCACCACATAGAGGTTGTTTGGATGTGTTGGATAAGTTCCCCAAGATTTCTCTAGCCACTTTTCCCACTCAAACTCAAGAAGAAGATGAAAATGACACAACTCAAGATACTAGCTAGAAGCCTATCCAAGATGGTAATGGCATGCCAATCTTGGGTTGGGGTCTAGATGATATAATCCCCCACCTTCTGGCCTTGCTCTTATTGCTTAAAGTTCTCTTTTATTATGTGACTTATTCTTAGGCTTTTCCTAGTTGTTTTTTATGCTTTCATTTCTCGCTTTTAGGCTTTGCCTAGTGTGACTACATGGTATGCTCTCATACTGCGTATATATTTTTTAAATTATTTGTATATTTTTGGTTAGTTAATATATGGATATATTATTTAAAAAATGATAATAAATGAAAACATAGTTGAATATACCAAATCTGAATTCAAACCAAATATCAAGTGATTTGAATGAACATAGTTACACTCAAATTCATTGTGTATAACACATACTAGAATCCCACCACCCATAATAATGAAATCCCAAGTCAAAAACCTAATCCATACAATATAAAGGAAAATTCAATCACCATTTTGAAAACCAAACTAACCTTCAGAGTCTTAACATGCTACACAAAATAAAACATCATACTTATTAAAATCCAAACATCCCAATAGAACTCACTTCATTACTCTACATAAATATATGCACAAATGAATTTGACTGACTAAGTCAAAATACAAATTTTATTTATACAAAATGAAGCCACAAAATTCCTATGAATAGGTATAAAGATATAGGTTCATAACAAGACAAAAAATTATTGAACATCCATTAACACAATATAGATAAACCCTACAAGGTATCAAACCATCAAACTAATGAAAAATTACATGCAAACATGGTTAAGAAACACCCAAGATTTTACAAAAAATTATGGATTCACAACAATAAAACATCCATGTATACATATATATCCATTTGTAAGTTTATATGTAAATTCCAACATGGATCATATCAAATCCTTGAGAGTTTTCATATGCATCTGAAAGTCCTAAGACTTTCAACTACATGTGTAGCCTTTAATTTTTAATTTCCATTTTTATATAGTAAAACAAATAACTAGGAAAAATAAAATTTACTAGAAATTATAGAGAGAGAAAAATTGAAAAGCCAATATAGAAACCAAGAACCTCTAATCTTTTCAAACAAGCTATGTCTAGAAATCCAACATGGATTATATAAAAATAAGTCAAACTCCCACTGATCTCTCTATTTTTCTTCAATATTTCTAACCCCATCAACTCTCTCTATCCACTATCCAACTCCCCATTCCATCAATCCAGTTTACCCATACCCATTCAATATACGCATTAAATATGAGGAGAGATAAATCCTCCTCCATTTTCCAAGGCAAATCCCTCACTAAATTTTCCATTATGGTCATTAAATGACCTATCTAGAAAACTTGATCCATCAACCAAAACACAAACCAATGGCAATGTAGTTTAGAGTTCAAACCATGCAATTAGTATTAACAAACTATATTAACATCCTAACACCCACCACTTATGCGACCAACCATAATAAATGGAAATAAGTCAAATGAATGTAATATGCCATAGACATAAGTTGATTAAACAAAATATTTAAATCAATTAAACTATGATTAACATTAAGGTTGATACTAATAACAATATAACCAATCCACTTAATAAATAATGCTACCACCTTAGGATATAAGGTATTCATATAGTCAAAGGGTTAGTCCAAGGGATGTCAAGGGTAGGTCTAGGTAGGTCTTAGGTAATGTATTCGATTAGGCAAGTAGAATCTATGCAAGTGAATAGGATTTTACATGAAAAGAGAAATAAGTCATGGAAGTAGAATAAGAGATTGCAACTACAATGATAATGGAAAAATAACAAATTGTAATAAAATATAAAAGAACAAAAACAAGCATCAAAATTTGAAAAATACAAATGTCAGGATAATGACAAAATCAATGACCAACCAAAATGGCTAAAGGATAAAAACTAGAATTGAAACAAGTATACTTGACAGATTTGTCTAACTACTTAAAATTCCTTTGCTATTGAGTGCACTATTTCCAACATCTTCCCAGCTCATAGATAGTACCTTCAACCACCAAAAGTATATCAATATTACTATATCCAAAATTGATAAAAAAAATTATATATTTTTAACGATATCAACTAAAATAATCAACTCATAAGATTATTAATGTAAAATTAAACATGCAGTCCAAATAACACTACAAGTACCAGGATATAATCCAAATGATGTAAACAACTAGCAGTTAGCTTTAAAACATCAATAAAAATAATGTATTAATAGTAAAATAGATCATAAAAAGGTGGGATCGTAACATCCTCCCCCATTGAAAGGGAGCCATCTTGTTGACTTAGTCAAACAATTATGCATAATGCTAACTGTAAAGATGTGCATCTTCCCAAGTAGTTTTCATTTTGCTTCGTGGGTCCCATTATACTAAAATATATTGTATATCCCTATTTCATAGATTAATGTAATGATGGTCTAGGATTATCACTAGTTCCAATTAGATCATTTCCTCTTCTATGAATTGTAAATGAGTCCAATCTAAAACATAAGATGGATCAGGTATATACTTTCTTAGCAAAGTAAAATGAAATGAATTGTGAATCCTTGATAGATAAGGGAAAATATCCAATTGATAAGAAATATGATAAATCTTTTACAAAATTTCAAACGGCCTGACAAATTGTGGATTAAACTTGGAAGCCCTAACAAACTTTATAGAACTTTTCTATGGTCTAACATGTATAAATATTTTTTCCCCCATGTTGAATTCATGCAGAGTTATCTTTTAGTTAGCTTATCTCTTTTACTGATCTAAATCTATTTTTAAATTATGCCTTATTAATTTCATCTACCTATCATATTCTAGTATAAAATTAGTTCCACGAATAGCCCTATTTTCCATGTTGTCCTAACCAAGAGGACTTTTGCACTTACACCCATATAGAGCCTTAAATGGTGTAATCTTAATTGTAGAATGGTATGAGTTATTGTATGTGAATTAAAATCAATGGAGATAATCTTCCCATTTAGTTTGATGATCCATAATGTACATGTGTAGCATATCTTCAACCACTTGGTTGAGCTTTTCTATTTGTCAATACATTTCCAGATGATATGAAGAACTAAAATTCAATCTTGTTCTAAAGGCTACAATCAATGTACACCAAAACCTTAAATTGAATAGCTTATCTTCATCTAAAATAATCACTTTAGGTATGCCATGAAGTTTAACCACTTCCTTCATGAAACATTATTCAAACAAAAAATCATCATCTGCTAAGTTTCTAGTAATGAAGTGCCCATCTTTAGTGGCCTTATCAATCACCACAAGGATTATATCATGTTTGTTGCATTATTTTGGTATCCCTATAATAAAATCAAGTGAGAATACAACCCACTTATCTCTTGGAATACCATAAGGTTACATCATCCCTCCTAGATGATAATCATCAACTTTAACCCACTGGTATTCTAAGGATCTTTCTATAAAATCAGTGACATAATGATTCATTCTAGGAAAAAAATAGAACCTTCTTAGTTCATGCATCATCTTTGTAACCCCTTGATGATAATAATAATGTGTTTCATGTACTTCCTTAAGCACATAATTTATCAAATCATCCAAACCAGGTACATAAATTATATCTTTATACCTTATAAGGCCATTTATTTCAATAGAAAATTTTAGTAAATATTTTTGCTATAGGTTGATTAGCCAAACCTACTCTTACATCATGGTAAAATTCATCAACAAGTTGTTCCAAAGAAACACTTCTAAAATTTTCTTGTAACACTAACAATGCAACAAGGCACTATGTATTCTGAGTGCATCAACTGCACTATTATCTTTACCTTTGACATATGATATATCCATGTCAAAATTGTTAAAAAAATATAGCCTTATCATGCATTTAAATCATCTTGAAAAATTAAATACTCAAGGCTATGATGATTAGATTTCACCTTGAAAGGATTTCCCAATAAGAAATGTTTCCATTATTTGAGTACTTGAACATTGGTAGAAAATTCCATGCAATGCATAGGATAGTTCTTTTCATGATCCTTCAATTTTTGTGACTTTTAAGCCACAACTTTGATGTGTTGGGTTAATATGCCTCCATAACCTTCCATAGAATCATCAACCCAACCTTAAAAGTTACCATTTGGGTCTAGAATGATAAGAATAGGTGAAATTATAAGAAATAGTTTTAGATTATTAAACACCTCAAGGGGCCAGCATAAATTTCTTGCCTTTACATTGAAAATAAGTAATGGGATAGGACACACTAATCTTTTTTTTAAAAATAGTGGTAATAACCAGCCAAAACCATGAAGCTGCACACTTCATGAACATTGGTAGGAGCAGGCCAATCTTGAATAGATTTAATTTTTATGGGATCAACAATGATACCTTATTCAAAAATAATATTACCCAAATAATGAATTTTAAATTAATAAAATACACATTTAGTGAGTTTTCCATTTATTTTATGCTATCTTAAACATTGAAAGATTAAATGAAGGTGTTGATCATGTTCAGCCTCATTTTTAGAATAAATGAGAATTTCACCGATAAAAAAACACAAATTTATCTATGAAGTCTCTAAATATGTTATTCATAAGATTCATGAAAGTTGTAGGTGCATTTCTTAGGCCAAAATATAGAGCCATGAACTCGTAATATCCATATAGAGTTTTAAAATTTGTTTTATGAATGTCCTCCTCCTTGATTCTCAGTTGATGGTATCCTGATCTCAAATCAATCTTTGAGAAGACCGTAACACCCTTCATTTAGTCAAGGAAGTCATAAATACTAGGAAAACGATAATGGTTTTTTTATTGTTACATTATTTACCAAGCAATAATCAATGCAAATCCTTAATGTATAATCCTTATTATTTGCAAAGACCACTGGAGCACCCCAAGGGGACACACTTTGTCAGATGCTTCCACTATATAAGAGTTCTTACAGATGAAACGTTAGTTCTTGTAAGTCAAACACATTCATGCAATAGGAAGATTTAGAGGTAGGGGTAGATCCGGTCATGATATCAGTGAAGAAATCAAATTCCCACTTAGTTGGTAAACTAAGTAGTTTCTTAGGAAAGGCATCTATAAACTCCATCAAAATATGAAAATAGATGTGTATTAACTTCTTTTCCTTTGGTAATTCCTATAGTTGGACTATGTAAAAATTGCAACCTTTCCTAACAACACTTTTGAGCTATAAGGTTGAGAGTGTTTTACATATTGTGGACCCTTGCATGCCTTATGATTTCACAATTTGGCCAAGGTCATTGTTGCACTGCACTCTTTTTCCCACATAATAAATTGTGGTTTGATGTTCATGAAACCAATCCATCCTAAGTATAATATCATAAGACCCTAAAGGCATAAGAAAAAGGTTCACCTTGGTCTTAAAACCACCAAGATCATCTTTTGATTTCTCCAAACACTCAAAAATAGGAACTTTCTTGCAAGTACCTCAAGATCCCAACCTTCTCTTATCAAGATGGGTTCAAGTTTACATTGTCTTACAATAATAGGAGAAATAAAATAATTTGTTACACCTGAGTCGATCAAAATAAATAAGGGAAAACCATTTATTTTACCTTTGGTTTCAATTGGAGTGGCTTAAAAATCAACATTACAATTATAATTAGCAACATATACCCTATGATTCATTGTTTGTCCTGATTTCAGTTTAGGAATATCCTTTTTATAGTGGTTGTCACCACATTCCTAGCAAAAAATTTATTTAGAAGATGCCACTAATATAGCATTGGCACCCGTGATAGGTCCACATTGGTTGATTTAATGCTATTCCTTATTATACAAACTATATTTATAGGATCCATGGGACTTGAAATTTATGTTCTGATTAGAAAACTTGTTGAAATTTTTATTGCCACCTATAAATATATAGTTCCAATTTGATTTCCAAAAGATCTTGTTCAGGGGAGAAAGGATTTTTTCTTTAGACTATTGTTTGGTTATCTTAAATTCCTTTATTTACTTTAGGTGATACTTTTCTTTTTATTCAGCCCTATAGGCTAATTAAATTGATGCAACCAAAGTCTTTGTATTCATCATGTTGACATCATGTGTCAGTATTTCCTTGAGCCCAGGTTTGAACTTAGTAATCTTGGTTTCTTCATCATGCATATAGTTAACATGATGAATCAAATTAAAAAGTTTGTTTTCATACTCAATGTAGTCATATAAAATGGCCAAATTGGTATTTTGAGTGTGGCTTTTGACACCCTATCCATAGATACTTTTAGCATTCTTTTTTGACCCTTGTATACACCCTTTTTCTCATTATCGGTCATCCAAAACCTTCTAAACCTAGATTATATCTTAGCCAGACCATGTTTCCTAGGTGAATCCTATTCCCCTAGGTCCCGAGCCTATAGGATAAAGTGCCATACATGGACTATAGTTCCATATGCAAAGGTGTCCCATTTTTGGTGCTCCTATCCCTTTACAATTTGAGCCTTAATAGTCATTTTCATCCAACTCCTATCCTTCATTATGTCAACCTAGCACAAATACATCTAACCCATGACCAATTTTTCCGTATAAAATCCCATCCAAAGCTCATTTACAAAGGAGGTGATAAATATTACAAAGCAAGAAAGAATACAAACAAAAAACTAATGCAAACTTCCCTATTCTCTAGATATAGTTACCCAACATAGCTCCAAACATATTCAAATCCTCATACCAGTCCTTAGCCACCTCAAACACTCTCAATTTGACATTTTTACATCTACATCACACTATTTCACAAAGCACATTAGGTGGGAGATCTACATATTCCTTGATCCCTCTTTGGAATATTGGTATGTAGGTAGCGTGCCCACACAAGGGTTGTGGATAATACATGTTGTCCCCAAAAAATGTCACCCATTTTTGGGACAACATATGAACTATTTTGACCCTACACAGAGCAAATTGTCTCTTCCCTTTTTAAAATTTATTCCGAGCTTTCAAATTCCTCATTTTTCAAGATTTTCATAAATCTACAGACTCTGTAGGTTTAAATCTATAGACTCTACAGAGATGTTTCTACGGACTCAACATGCTTGAAATTGACAAGATTCAAAGGGTCCAATGGCTTCAACAGGTAAATTCCTTTGAAAGAGTAAGTTTTTGACACTTTTTCATTTCCAGGGTTTGTTTTAGTCAAATGGTTCAAAGGCACATGTAAAATAAAAGGAGCTGAAGCTACCAAGTGTCACCTACTGAGACACATTATGTTTTACATCTCAAAGTAGCAAAACATGCCATGCATCCCTTGTATATTTCCATGAAAAGTGACAAGTGGTAGCTGTAAAAGGTTTCAATGTCTTTTTCTTGAAAGAGCAGAATGTGCCATGTGTCATTTGTAGAGATGGTGGAGGCTGCCAAGTGTCAACGGTCACTACATCTTCCTTTAGTTTCATTATCAAGCAAAGACTGTGGTGGACCCCAGGCAAGTTGCTAAAAGAATAGGTGGAGCACTCTAAGTGTCATCCTTTGTGTGATTGCTAAAATTGAGCAGAAGTTGCCATGTATCCCTAGTAAGAATCAGTGGAAGCTGACATGTGTCATCATTCGCATGAATCCAAAATGAGTCCCAAATGTTTTTGTAGTGTTTCTAGAGCTTATCAACCCTCCACAGGACTCTTAAAGGTCTCTAAAATCCCCTATAAGTTAGGTGGATGCTGCCATGTGTCCTCACCTATTCTAGTGGAAGATGCCACATATCACTTGTTAAAAGTAGTAGAACGTGACACATGTCAAAGATGGAACACTCTCAATACAGGGACACAGAGCCAAGGAAAGATTTCCCTTAGACAAATTGTTCAAAGGAATTCCTTCAAACACTTTGCTTGAAGGAAATAAAGGGTTAAGCCTAACTAAAGAAATTAAAGCCCAAAGGCCACTCGGGAGATCCCAAATGGTAATTACCCTCGTGGGGGGACAATCGACACTCAAAAAGTGAATAGTCTTTCAAGACCCTGAAAGGCAAGTTCCATCTAGAAAAGATCAAGTCTCAGAGTGTAGCAGAAGCTACCAAGTGTCTTATGCCGAGACATAGTATCGAACAAGTTTTAAAATAGTGGAACTCACCACGTGTCCCATCCCAACTCAATGGAGTGTGCCAAGTGTCTGCATCCATGCTTTTAGTCTCTAACAATTTTCAAAGATTATTCTGATAAGCTTATTTCAAAGCTACAGATGTCACCATGTGTTCTCGCCTATGTCATAGTGGAAAGCAACCATAGCAAGAGAGAAAGACATGAAGGAACTAATAAGGGGAATGACAGGCTCGTGAATGTCAAATTAAAGGGGGACTGACTAGTCGTTAACCTTCAAAAGATGAAAGACCCATGGATGTCAAATTCACTACCATAAAGTGTCTATTGATCTTTGTAGGCTTAAAATGTAGACCTGAATGCATTCAAAGACCCTAAGGCTAGGGCCAAAAGGAAGAAGAGACAAAGAAGGAAACTCAGCAGGAGTTATTTCTAGTAGGTGGAACAGTCCACCAAGTAGGTATTTGGGGCCTGTAAGCATTGAAAGTGCAGCATATTTGTCCCCTTTGGCATAAAGGCAACATGGACAGCTACGTGGGTAGTAGATGATGGAATGAGTGATTCAAGCTCGGTAGAAGACAATGGAGATGAATGAACATGCCATAGTTAATGTAGCTGCCCTGGTCTAGCATGGCCCTCCCTGACCCAACCAAAATTACATCTAAGGCATTAATGCACAGCATGGGTTACTCCATGGGATAAAGTGCCAAGCCTCCCTTGGCCTCTATATAATTTAATCTCTTGTATCATTTGAAAGGAGATATTCCCATTACCAGAAGTAAAACTATGCCCAAATTGAAAGGTGAATACTAAGACTTTGAGCTCAGATTGTTGTTCATATCATTTTATTTGAATGAGAAAGCAAGTTATTTGTAGACTTTATGCTGTTATAGCTTGTATCATTTTAGGATATTGTTCTTATGTCTATCTTCTGAATGTGTTCTTTTTTATTTAATTTGGCAGGCAAAACTAGTGAAAGTAATCAGGAAGGTGTCTAGAAGCCAACTGTGGAGAGACTTTGTGCCCCCACAATTGCCGTTAGTGTGTTTTCCTTCTTTTCTATGTAAAGGACCTTGGGATGACTTTGTACCCTCATTATCCTTCGTATCTCACTCTTGGGTAGTCGAGGTGGAGACTTTGTGCTACATCTCAGGCTACTGGTTACTACGCCCTTGGTTACCAGTTACTTTCATACCTGAAAAAACTCTTGGTGTCCCTTGTAAGAACACTTTTGAAAGAAGAAAAGTGCCTTAAGTGTTTTAACCAAGATTTTCTCCTCTGTTTGTTAACATCATCTGTAAAAGAAGAGAGATGGATGGTGTATCATACCCCTGAGTGTTATTTTCTTCTTATATTTATAGTATACAACACCTCATATTTAATATGGAACCTCCCCTTGATGAGAGGAGATATTTGTCCCCTTTAGATGTGGTAAACCTACAACTTTGGATGACCAATCTCCCTATGCTATGGTTGAAGAGACCTATTTTGCTCACCAGTTAGCTGGTTGACAAAATATTCACCCGATAGTTTTTGGTGACTCCACTGGGGAAGGACAAGTTGAAGCCTCAAGCTTCAAGTTGAAGTAAGACCAGTCCTTTTCCATTTTTGTTTCACAATCTAGCAACTCCATGCTATAACAAAAGTTAGATATTTCAAGGTGTTGTTGACCCTATCTTTGAGTTGGTGTAGCAAGGAAATTTTGACTTACTTTCTCCCCAAATTCAAGTTTAATGATCCAAGAGTGTCCCTCCTACCTGTACCAGGACACCAACATAAGGTAGATCTAATGTTTCTACTATTAGAAGAGCTTTACCTATCCAAATTCCACCTAGATTTGTTATCCCTTCTTTCAATAATCTAATCATGGCAGTTCGAGGCCCCTGGGGTAACTCTTTTGGCCCATTAAATTTGACTCCACCCCTACATGAACTTCCATGCAGCTCAAGAAAGAATTTCCCCAAATTCTTTGGTGATGGGAAAGTTCATCCTGATGAACATGTTGTAGCCTTCAGCATAGCTTGTGGCATGATAGGTGTGGAATTTGAGGACGTGGCAGTTAGGCTTTTCATTGAAACACTACAAGGTGCTACTGTAGACTAGTTCTACCATCTATAAGCTAGATCAATAACTGATTGGGACACACTCAAATCCAAATTTGAGGCCAGATTCAAGCCTACCAAAGATGCACACGCCTTGGTAGCCAAACTCACACAAATGAAGAAGGAACCTCATGAGCCTATGACAGATTTCATAGCAAAGTTTGATAAGCTGAGGAACCAAATCCTTGCTATTGCTCAGCTGACATATGAAAACATAAAATGCTTCTTCATCAACTCATAGCTGCCCAAAGTGAGTTTTCTGCTAAGATGAGCTAGCCACATAGACCTTGAGGCTACTCAATATTTGGCTACCAAAGCTGAAGATGACCTTATCTTGGTAGGGAAGATAAGGAGAGATCCAAATAGAGGTAAATCATATTCTTCCTCTGAATACTTCCCTTCAGCCACCACTGATCCTATGGTGCAGAAGCTAGCAAATGAATTGTTGGCCCTCAAAAAACAAATGGCACAAGGGATGTCATATACTCCTTTATACAGAGATGTACCAAGGAGGACATTCCCTAATTATTTATACCAAGGCCATGCTTCTAGGAACCAAGTGCACACCAATTTCCTTCCTCCCCCTTAGAGGAATAACCTTACCATTAAAGCACCTCCAACTAACTCAGCGGTTGGATATCTTGAAGCTAAATCATATTTCTCATTCCAGCCTGAGTTGAGTTCTGAAGATGATGCTAATTTCTTCACTGAAGAAGAATAAGAATTAGTTGGTGACTCCAATATCGGTTTCTTAAAATATCAAGATGAACCCAGAAGTGAAGGAAATGCAGTAGAGGGATCATATGCGGTATTCACCTAATCCAGGAATCAATCATCTCTACAAGTTGACAAAGAGAAGACAGAGGGGTAGCCTCAACTAATAGTTTTAGTTTCTAAACATGGGGCCACTCTGCCCTCCAACCAAAGGACCTGGTGACTACTAGAAAGGTAAGTACGTCAAATCTCTCTACGACTTCTACTTCACATTCATAGTCCAGTTCTTTCCCTCCCAAAACTCAAAAGGATGAACTTCCATCCTCTATACCTAGTTCATTTCCAACATTTGATATCATTGACCATATAAAGAAAACCAAAATTCAAATGTCTAAATTTGAATTTTTGTAGTCCCATCCTGAGCAATAAGACAAACTAGTTCAATGTGTTAAATATTAGAACATCCCTATTAAACAAGAAATTATCAAAGTGATTCATGATCCCCCAAGGATGCACTCACCAAGAACAAGCTTGTCATCACTCCTATTTCTTCTCCTGGTAGGACTGAACCTTTCTATGTCTCATTGCTAATAAATGGACGTCAGCTGAACAATTGCATCATTAATTCTAGAGCTTCAGACAATGTCATGCCTACTAAAGTGGCTGAATCCCTTGACCTCACACTAACCAAGATGTTTGGTAGATGCTTCTCCATGGAGAACAAGCAATTACCTTTGTTGGGACAAATTAAGGATGCCCAATTTGTATTCACAGCATTCTCAGACAAAAGAATCAAGATGACTATCTTGGTAGCTGACGTCCCAACATCATATGGCATCCTTCTTGGGTGTAATTTATATAGGGATGTCGGTGGTGAATTGAGAATGGACTTATCTGAGGTGAGGATTCTAGTCAAAGGTGTTATGAAGAGGCTACTCCCTGAGAAGGAAGCAAAATACGTGGTTACTCAGACCTCAGCACCTGAAGCTCAAATTCTATTTGAGTCTTCAGGCATGGGTAACTACTTTTTATCCATGGATGAAGTTCATGAGACATCTGATGAAGCTCCTATAAGTGACAACCTAGAAATGTGTTTAGTTGAAATAGTAGAAGAATTAGCAGAGTGTAATGTGAGTATGGAAGAATCTCCTCCTCCGAATGAAGAAGAATCAAAAAAAAAATCTGTATCAAATGAGGTATGGATTCTTGAATTTGATGGAAACTACTCCTCCACCAGTTTAGGATCTGGGGTTGTGTTGATATCTCCTCAAGGAGATATTTTTCCTTCATCCTACAAGTTGCAATTTAGCAACACTAATAACACAGCTGAATATGAGTCTTTGTTGCTTGGATTGAGGGATGCCTAGGAAAAAGGCATCAAGCTCCTTCACACCAAAGGAGATGTTGAACTAGTGGTTTGTCAGGTGAGAAACTTGTACCAAACCAAGAACAAAATATTTCATCATTACCACAATCTAGTCTAGGACCAAATTGAAATCTTTGATGCTTTCAGCATCTCTGCCATTCCTAGAGAATTCAATGACCAAGTGGATGCCCTGGCTGTTTCAACTACTCTCTTGGTCCCCCACTTAGACTTCAAAGGAGACAAGTACACTATTAAGTTAGTCTTTGGACCAAGTTTACCTGATAATGTCAGTCATTGGCAAGTGTTCAACAATGACAACCAAATCATTTCCTTCTTGGAGCAAAAAGATAGCTTTGAATGACTGCATTTTGAAGGTAGTGAATCTCAAAAGTGTGAACCAGCTCCTGAATCAAATACATATATAGGTGAGGAGTTCCTACAACTTAAAGGGAATAAGATTCCCAAAGTCTTAGTTTCCCTTGAGAAGCTGTTTGATAAGCATGACAGATTCATCAAATGGTAGTAAATGGATTCAAGCTCCTCTCAGGAGTTTGATCAAGTAAATCTGGGAACCAAGGAAAATCCCAAGATGGTAAACATTGGGAAATGTTGTACCCTTGAGGATAGGTTCACGTTCATGACTTTTCTCAACTAGTACATGGATGTCCTAACATACTCGTACGATGACCTAAAGTCACTCAGGCCTGATGAAATTTGACATAACATTCCTTTCAAGGCTGGTTCAACACCTTAAAGACAAAAGTCTATGCAGTATAATCTTAAAATATTAGGTACTATTTTGTCTGAGATACAAAAAATGCTAAATGATAGGATCATTTTCCCAATCCATCATTCCACATGGATTGTAAACATAGTGCCTGTAAGGAAGAAGAATGGTGAAATTTGCCTTTGTGTGGATTTTAGAAATTTGAATCAGGCATCCTTAAAGGATAATTATCGTTTACCAATCATGGATCAGGTGCTTCAGATAGTGATGGGTTCAGAGATGTTATCAATGCTAGATGGCTTCTTAGGATATAATCAGGTTGAATTTGGTGAGGCAGACCATCATAAGACTACTTTCATAACACCTTAGGGCATGTTTACATATAGAAGAATGCCTTTTGGCTTGATAAATGCTAGCACCACCTTCTAAAGAGCAATGGAACTTACCTTCAAAGATGAGATGGGTAAGTTCATTGTAGTTTATCTTGATGAATTGACCTTCTTCTCTAAGCATCACCTAGATCATGTGTGTCATTTGCAACAAGTGCTGGAATGTTACTGCTAGAATGGCATTTCCTTAAACACCAAGAAGTCAGTCTTTGGAGTAACAGAGGGGAAACTTCTCAAACACATTATGTCAAAAAGGGGCATAAATATTGACTCAGATAGAGTCAAGTCTATCGAAGAGCTTACCTTGCCCACAAGTAAGACTATTGTTCACTCCTTTAAAAAGGTGAATTTCTTATGGAGGTTCATCCCTGAGTTTGCTAAGAAGACTAGGCACATTATAGACATGATGAAGAAAAAGGCAACCTTTAGCTAGACTAAAGAAGGCAAGTCAACATTTGAGGATATCAAGACTACCATTGTCCATGCCCTAATTGTGGTTTGTCCAGACTATGACAAATAGTTCACCATTTATAGTTATGCTTCAGAACACATGTTTTTAGTAATTCTATTTTAGCAAAATAAAGAAGGTATGGAATCCCCCATTTCCTTCATTAGTTGTCCTCTCAAGGATCATGAGCTAAAGTACTTGAACATGGAGAAGCATTCTTATGCAGTGGTAAAGGTAGTGAAGCTTTTCTACTTCTACATCTTGAATTCACACACTACTGCCTTGGTTCTTGACACCACGATCAAATCCATACTAACTTAGCAGGAGTTTGGGATGAAAAGAGGCAATTGGGTTGCTAAGATCTAGGATTTCGATCTGGTCATCAAGCCAACAAAGATGGTGTGTGGAAAGGGGCTATGCCAACTAATTGTTGATAATAAGCTGGAAGGCACAGAGCACAAAGAATCAAAGGTAGAAGACACACCAACAGTCCTCTTTGTCTCCACCACAAATGAGTGATATTTAGGTATTGCTCATTTCCTTACTTATGGTGAGTGTCTTGCCCACCTATATTATAAATAAAGGAAAAACATCAAGTTGAAAGCTGCAAATTTTGTCCTCTAGGACAACGGCCTATACAAGAGGAGCCTTGATGGAGTGTTCCTTCACTGTGTGGACAAGGAGCAACAAAGCCAACTTCTGAAGTCCTTCCACAATTCAGCCTATGGAAGACATTTTTTTGCTCCTGTGACTGCCCATAAAATTCTGTGAGCCAGGTACTACTGGCCAACTCTCTTTCAGGATGTATACAAGTGGGTTAGGGCATGTGAACTATGCCAATAGTTTGTAGGAAGACCCAAGTTAGCTTCCCTACCTCTCAAGCCAGTGGTCATAGAGGATCCGTTCTAGCAATGGGGAATTGATTTTATTGGAGCTACAAACTCATATTCAAGTTTTGGACATGATTATATCCTCACAATAATATATTACTTCACCAAATGGGTGGAAGCTGTTCTAACCAAACATGCTACTTCAGAAGTAGTATGCAATTTACTCAAAGAGAATATCATCTCCAAGTTTGGGATCCCAACCAAGATTGTGACTGATAATGTAGCTTATTTCAATTCCCAAGATATTACTCAATTCTATTTCTACTATGGGATTACACTCTCCCACTCTTCTAATTACTTTCCACAAGGGAATGGATAGGCTGAATCAAGCAATAAGAACCTGGTGACTATCATCAAGAAGCTAGTGGATCACAACCAAAGGACATGACATAAAGCATTGGTTGATGCCCTATGGGTAGATAGAATTACACCAAAGAGAGCAATTGGTATGTCTCCTTTCCAACTTCTTTATGGTGTCAATGCTGAGATACAAATCACCTTGGAATTGCTATCATTGAAATTAGCTAAGACAATTGAAGACCAAATATATGAAGGCTCCCTTGATAAGAGGATCATGTGTCTTACTGAGCTAGATGAGTAGAGAACTATAGTGGTGGACTCAATTACTGCCCATCAAGGTCTGGTGAAGAAGCTCTTCAACTAGAAAGTGAAGAAACGTGATTTCTAGATTGGAGATCAAGTCCTGCTGTGGGACAAGAAAAGAGAACCAAAGGGGATGCATGGAAAGTTTGATTCCCTATGGAGGGGCCCTTTTACTATTCATTAGCTCAATGGTGAAAATATTTTCCTATTGAAATATCAAGATGGCACTCTCTTTTCTCTGCATCACAATGGGCAACATCTGAAACACTTTAATTCTTAAATTATCAAATGAGTTCCCCTATACATATGTATATTTGTATAGTCATTTGTTTATATTTTGTACTTTTCATTTTTGTTTTTTGGAGCATTTATTTTTAGGTAGAATGACTCCATAGCCCAATGGCATACTTCAAGGCATTGGAGATTCTAGTTTCTACTCCCCTCAGCTATGTTTCAAGTTTCTAACTGAAGGAAGTTCCCCAACTGGATCCAGCTATTGTCCCCAAAAGATGTCAATCATTTTTGGGACAACATATGAACTATTTTGGCCCTACATAGACCAAATTGTCTCTTCCCTTTTTCAAATTTGTTCTAAGCTTTCAAATTCCTCATTTTTCAAGATTTTCATAAATCTATGGACTCTGCAGGTTTAAATCTCTAGACTCTACAGAGATGCTTCTATGGACTCAACATGATTTAAATTGACAAGATTTAAAGGGTCTAATGGCTTCAATAGGTAAATTCCTTTGAAAGATCAAGTTTTTAACACTTTTGCATTTCTAGGGTTTGTTTCAGTCAAATGATTCAAAGGTGCGTGCAAAAGAAAAGGACAAGCAAAAGCTACCAAGTGTCACTTACCGAGACACATTATGTTTTGCATCTCAAAGTAGCAGAAGATGCCATGCATCCCTTATAGAGTTCCATAGAAAGCAAAAAGTGGAAGCTACAGAAGGTTTCAATGTCTTTTTCTTGAAATAGTAGAATGTGCCATGTGTCATCCGTAGAGATTGGTGGAGGCTACCAAGTGTCAACGGTCACTGCATCTTCCATTAGTTTCATTATCAAGAAAAGACTATGGCGGGCCTGAGGTAAGTTGCTAAAATAATAGGTGGAGCACTCCAAGTGTCATCCTCTATGTGATTTCTAAAACTGAAAGGAGGTTGACATGTATCACTGGTAAGAATTAGTCGAAGCTAACAAGTGTCATCATCTGCATGAATCCAAAATGAGTCCTGAATGTTTCTATAGTGTTTCTAGAGCTTAGCGGAAGCCACCATGTGTCACCCCCTACAGGACTCTCAAAGGTCTTTAAAATCCCCTATAATTTAGGTGGATGCTACCACGTGTCTTCATCTATTCTAGTAGAAGATGCCACATGTCACTTGTTAAAAGCAGTGGAACATGACACGTGTCAAAGATGGAACACTCTCAAATAGGGACACAGAGCTAAGGAAATATTTCCCTTAGAAAAATTGTCAAAAGGAATTCCTTCAGACACTTTATTTTAAGAAAATAAAGGGTTAAGCCTAACCAAAGAAATTAAATCCTGAAGGCCACCTGGGAGATCTCGAAGGGTAAGTACCCTCATGGGGGGACAATTGACACTCAAAAAGTGAATAGTCTTTCAAGACCTCGAAAGGCAAGATCCCTCTGGAAAAGATCAAGTCTCAGAGTGTAGTGGAAGTTTACAAGTGTCTTATGCTAAGACAAAGTCTCAAACAAGTTTCAAAATAGTGGAACTCACCATGTGTCCCATCCCAACTCAACGGAGCGTGACGAGTGTCTGCATCTACGCTTCCAATCTCTAATAAGTTTCAAATCTTATTTCGATAAGCTTATTTCAAAGTTTTAGATGTCACCACATGTCCTCACCTATGTCATAGCGAAAAGTGGCCATAGCAGGTGAGAAAGACATGAAGGAATTACTAAGGGGAATGACAGGCCCATAAATGTTAAATTTAGGGTGACTGACTAGCTGTTAACCTTTAAAAGATGAAAGACCCGCAGACATCAAATTTGCTACCATAAAGTGTCTATTGATCTTTGCAGGCTTAAAATGTAGACCTAAATGCATTCAAATATGCTAATGCTAGGGCCAAAAGGAAGAAGAGACAAAGAGGGAAACTTAGCAGGAGTTATTTCTAGTAGGTGGAATAGTCCACCAGGTAGGTATTTGGGGCCTATAAGCATTGAAAGCATAGCCTATTTGTCCCCTTTGGCATAAAGTAAACATGGATAGTTGTGCAGGTAGTAGATGATGGAATGAGTGACTTAAGCTCAGGAGAAGACAATGGAGATGAATCAACATGCCACAGTTAAGGCAGTCACCCTGCTCCAGCATGGCCCTCCCTGACAGAACCAAAATTGCATCCAAGGCATTAATGCACAACATGGGTCATTCCATGGGACAAAGTGACAAGACTCCCTTGGCCTCTATATAATGTAATCTCTTGTATCATTTTAAAGGAGATCTTTCCATTACCAGAAGCAAAACTCTACCCAAATTGAAAGGTGAATACTAAGACTTTGAACTCAGATTATTGTTCATATCATTTTATCTGAATGAGAAAGCAAGTTGTTTGCAGACTTTGTGTGGTTATAAATTGTATCATTTTAGGATATTTTTCATATGTCTATCTTCTGAATGTGTTCTTTTTTATTTAATTTGGCAAGCAAAACTAGTGAAAGTAATCAAGAAGGTGTCTTGAAGCCAACTATGGAGAGAATTTGTGCCCCCACAATTGCCTTTAGTGTGTTTTATTTCTATTTCTATGTAAAGGACCTTGGAATGACTTTGTGCCCTCATTTTCCTTTATATCTCACTCTTGGGAAGTCAAGGTGGAGACTTTTTACTACATCTTTGGCTGTTGGTTACTACACCCTTGGTTACCAGTTACTTTCATACCTAAAAGAACTCCTACTGTCCCCTGCAAGAACACTTCTGAAAGAAGAGAAGTACATTCAGTGTTTTCACCAAGATTTTCTCCTCTATTTGTTAACATCATCTCTAATAGAAGAGATATGGATGGTGTATCCTACCCTTGAGTATTATTTTCTACTTATATTTATAGTATATAGCACCTCATATTTAATAGGGAACCTCCACTTGATGAGAAGAGAGATTTGTCCCCTTTGGATGTGGTAAAATTGCAAATTTAGATGACCAATCTCCCTATGATGTGGTTGAAGAGACCTCTTTTGATCACTATTTAGCTGGCTGATAAAATATTCACCCAAAAATACATTCAGTGCAAGTTACACACACTAACCCCCCTTTCTCAAGTGATTCAAATCCCATTTTATCAACCATGATGGAGGGTTAGGGTTTTAATATTAAATCATCTCTATAAAAATCTCCATTGACACTCAACACTCAATATTTCATAAATAGTCTCACATAAGAATAATGTAAAGAACCCAAAAAGTTTAGGTCTTTGTGACTAGTTTGGACAATAGCGGCAGGAGTGGACAATAGTTTTAGACCCCAAAGTGTCATGTTTTTTATGCTCCTATCCTTTCACCAAATCAAATCCAAATTTAGGTTGAAGATATTATCCTAATCCTGTACATCTAGTTCTAACCTCTATTTCATCTTTCTCATTCCAGTTCCAAGCTAAGTTATATTTTTTCTTATTTATTACTATTTTTAGAATGGTAAAAAAGACATCTAGGTTATACAAATTAGGATTGTAATTATTTAAATATTATTTACTTATTTATTAATATATACCCTTAACTAATTTAGGAATAAAACCCCATTATTCCAAAATAGGTTAAATCATTTGGTGAACCCAACTTACTTTGTTCATGCACAAAAACCCTAGAAACCCTAGGGAAAATTCCTTGCTGATTTTTCTTATTTTTTTCATGCACATCTAAATCAAAATTTTATACTTAATTCTAAAATTTATATTATTAATTTTAAAAATCATTTATTTTAGACCCTAGTTGAATCTACTAGGTCCCTTTGTTCTTCAAGTATCACCTTACATGTTTATGAGATTCATATTCTTTTTTATGCATATTCTATTTCATTGTTTAGATTATATTTATTTAATATTCTCTTTCATTTTTCAAGTTGTTTTACTTATGACATCTAATCTTATTTCATCTCTTCCTTTGAGATGAAGTTTAAGACTTAATGGCAACCCTCCTAAATTCATCCAAATTCCTCCAAACTTGTCCATATACCACGGATAAACAACCAGCTCAGCTTCCTGCTATAGATCCTACACGTCTAGATTACACTACTTTCTATGAGAATTTTTTTGACAATGAGTAGTATGAGAATAAAAATGATGATATACACACTGATGTTCATGACCCACCACATCGAGCTCTTGATCCACTTCCACCTATTGTTGATAATGATGTTGTCATCATCAAAGATTTGATTCTATAAATTTTTTTAGAGAGATTTAAGAAACAACCCCAAGATCATGCTCTTATCTTACACTCTATCATGGAAATTAAAAATTATAAAAAAATTGAGTCTTCCATTCCTTTAGAGAAATAAATTGCAAATGACACTAAGGGGAAACTATCTCTCAACAACCCCTTATAATAGCCCAACCTTCTTATGTGGCACCACTAGTTATGACTAGTACATCTTTATCTCCTAATGTGGCTTCCCTTATGCAACAGATAAAATATCATCAATCCAAGGTGATACATCCTGAGTAAGGTGCATCTAGATCAACACAGGCTTTAGATTATTCTTTTATACTTTATACACCATTGACATGTCATATTGCTTCTACACCCTTGCCACTAGGTTTTGTTCAACCCAAGCTCACTATATATGATGGAAATGGTGATCCAGAGACACACTTGAGATATTTTCATGCAACATGTTTAGACTATGTGTCAAATGACTAGTTACTAACCAATCTATTTTTGTGGGGTTTAAAGGATTAGGCTCTTCAATGGTTCTATAGTCTGATGAATCAGTCAATCAATGCATTTAATCCTTTAGCTGACATGTTCCTAGCTCATTTGAGCATTAACATAGGTGACAAGGTTTCTTATGCCCAAGTTACCCAAATAAAAACAAAGATCAAATGAACATGTCACAGATTATGTTCTTCGATATAAGACTATCTTGGCTAAAATGACTAGCCCCATGGCTGATCAATAATTATAGGATCTCTTCAAATAGAGTCTTTTACTAGCTTTACATGAGTTAATAACATTCAAAAGGTTCTCCTCCTTCATTGAGTTATGTCATACACTAAAGGAAAGGGAAGTTAAATTAATGTCAATGGGAAAACTCAAGTACACAAGCATATCAAAAACAACAAACAAGAGTAATAATAAAGTCCCATATAATGTAATGGTTAATGATAGAAAAATTCAAAATCAACCTATATATAATGTGGCTTCAAATCCCCCTCAAAAAGTGGTTTTAACAACAACTCCTTCGTGAGCCTTTACCAATCTACTGTTATCTCTAGTTAGAGTCTTAAAAAAACTATTAGAATGAAATATCATATCTTTTCCTCCTATATGGGAAGTTGATACAACAAAGCCTCTTCCATGTGGATATGATCATAATGAATTTTGTGATTTTCACAGGGCACTAGGTCACACAATGAACAAATGCATTATTTTTTGACACGAGATATACAACTTGATAGATAACATCTTTATTTATATTAACACTCTAATTAAGCCTCCTTAGGCAAAGAAAACACAATACAAGGATCTGAAAATTTTCTCAGATCCTTTCCCACAACATTCTAAACAAGAGAAAGGGGATACATCAGGTGCTTACCATGTATATCATGCACATCCTCCACCAGATACATACTAGGCACCTTCAGTTGAGTCACATCCTCTGAGTAACATGATTGGTGTGTATAATTCTAGAGTTCCAATTAGACCTTCCATCTCCTTATTAGAGTAAGAGATAGTCGAGGATGATTTAGATTACTATTCACTCTTTATCAGATCCTACATTAATCAACATCACATTCATAGTGTTCAAATAGACAATAGATCTAGTGTGAACGTGTGGACTATAACATTACTAAAACATTTGGGATATTCAAATCAAGATATTACCCCAATGGACACAGTTATCAGTAGATTCAATGGACACATAGATTTCATTGGGTGATATTGTACTTCCTCTATAGGTTGGACCTACACATGTGGCCACACCATTTACTATTATTCCTAGTACATGAGTATTCTATATGTTTCTTGGCTGACCATAGATTCATAAACTTCATGTAGTACCTTTTATAGTTCACAGATGCATAAATTTCATTTAGCTAATTAGGTTGTTATAATTGGTGGAGTTTCATATGAGTTACCACTCCCCATTTCAGAGCCATCTCCTACTCTGTAGTGAGCAGTTTCAACTTCTTCAATAGTTATAGTTTTTCTTCCAACTAATATTTAGACATAGATGAGACCTCCCTCACCAACACATAGAGTTCATACACTTTCATGGAGGCCTCTCTTAGAGCAACCACTACATCAGTGACAGTTTCAAGACCCTAGATAGTTTTTAGCTATATTATTCACACCTAGAGTAATATCATTGAGGTCTCATGCTTAGACACATAGAGTAAAATTTCAAAGAGATTATTCTACTACCAGATGGGTCCCTAAGATCCCTACAATTACATCAACTTCTTAGAGTTATAGGTGGACCCCACAGTTGGTTTACACTATAGATATTTTAGAGAATTTATAGTATACAAAACTTTTAGAATCACGGTCTTATCCATTTTATTTTGCTTCATGATCACACATGATCCCTCTCCTTAAAATAGGACACCATAATAGGGAGTCTCTTGTGAGATTCATCGATCACTATCATTTATTCTCAGTCTTTCTTGTACATAATCTTTTAGATTTATTGTACATAGTTTCCTTATTATTGTACATAACTTATTTCAAAAATACCAAAAATAATATAACATGTCAAAATATAAAAACATTAAAATAGTTAAAAACACCAAAAACATTTCAATTGTATCCATTTTCCATGCTTTACACTTCTACTACCATGCTAGACTTACATTTTGTTGTTCTATGTTATTGTTTGTTAATTTATATACATTACCATACTTCATTTTATCTTCTTTGAGTGTGTGTAATGACACCCAAATCCTTGATTTCTTCACTTTACCCATTGAGGGGGCATCATACTTCTACATTCGAGACATACATTAACATATCTACCCACTAAAGGCATCTTCTACATGATTACATCATCCAGGTTATGTCATTCCTTCACCACACACTCTATTTATCATGATGATGTACATTAATTCTTAGCTTACATAGATTATTCTATCAACACTCACTAGTATATATCACTTGTGTATTTTTTAGCATCAAACTAGTCTTGTACTACATATTTTGCATGCCTTCACTTATTGCTTTGATTATTTAGATGCAATAGTATTTCTATAATTTTCATACCTTTCTTGATTTGAGTATCTAGATGTGATTTCATTTCTCAATTATTTTTTTGTCTCCTGTATGTGCCTTAAAACATTTGCTAATGTCCTTTACTTGTACTCTTCTATGTGTTTTTGTCCCTCGTGCCAACTTTTATTAAGTTCAATTGAATGTGCATGTGGAATTTGAACATGATTTATATGCTTGCTTTCCTAGTTTGAGTGACATGTGACCATGTCCATTGTTTACTTGGCCACTTGGCCACTTTTGTGTGCTTCTTGTTTTTTACCTTGCATGCTTATTATTTGTTTGTTTCTCATTGCTTGCAATGCCATGATCCATACCATGGATTATCTTTATTTCTTAGATGCCATGATTGACATCATGCTTCATCCCTCCTTCACAACTAATAACTAAAATTTCCATTTTTAATTTAGTATATTTCACATGATATTACATTGTTACATCTATCTATGCATACCCCTATTGATCTAACAATCTCCAATACAAACTATGTTATATCTTGAGACATATTTTTTATTATCATTATTATATCATGTATTTCATAGCATAATACACTTGCAAGGATATTTATTTTGAGGGAAGGCATTGCAGGGTCTTCATTCCTACCATCAAAAGAGGAGGCAATAATTAGTGGTTTTGTCACAGAGATTAGAACTTTCTACCAGTAATAAATTAGTTTTTAGAACACTCATAAGAACATTCAAAATTCAAACTAGGTAGAATAAACCATAAACATATTGACTAATATAGAATAGTGATAAAATATAGAAAAGGACAAGAGTACCATATTTTGACTATAGCATCAGATAATAAAGCATCCTATTTTGAATGATCCTTTCTAACTAGAGAAAAACTAGATTTTTTAGAAATAGACAGAAAGGTAAGTTCAGTTACAATTTTGTCAGCTATAGTTAAGTTTAAATTAGGGAGTTTTAGTATAGTTTTTATCATAAAATATAGATATAGGGGGGCATGATGTATCTCATTATGGCTCTCACTTCTAGATCAGAATCCATGTTACAAACACCAGTGATTGGGGACAATGTGCACCACACATTTTCCTTCTTTTCTTTTTAGTTCATTGTATCACCCAAGTATAATTAATAATTTCATTCCTTATTCCATCTACAGATGGTTGGTATCATTTGAGAGTGGCTTTCATATAAGCCTAGTTCTTAGTTTTGAAGTGGCTTTCATACAAGGCTAATATTCACCTTTCGAAGTGGCCAAGATTGGCCTAGTTTTCAATACACATTCAAATATCCACGCCACATTATTAGATTACAAATAATTCATGGGCTTCAAGATATATCTCATATGACATACATTTCATACCAGTATCATTTTATAAATTTACTTAGTAGAAAATGATGGAGCCAAAGGACTAGTTAGCCTTTGTATTATTTATCTACCTACCTAGAGGGATTGGACACATAATCTAAACATTTATTAACACATGTGTGATCACATAGCTTCACTTAGTGGGTGATGATGGATCTAAAAGGCAAATCTTTCTATTCTTGAGCCACTCTTGAGGAATTGAGCATTCAGATCAATTCATGATATTAATTTTGATACAACATATACCCAACATTACTCATCACATACCCAAAATTACTCATCATCACTGAAAATCACACATCTTCATGGGCTTCACCCTTGCAGGTAAGTTCATGTACACTTTCTATTTTTCCTTTATCCTAGTATTTTGATTTTTTACATCACTAGAATAAGCGGGGGGGGAGGGGGGATGTAGTCATATAAAATGTCTAATTGGTAGTTTGAGTGTGGCTTGTGACACCCTATCCATATATCCTTTTTGCATTCTCTTGTGACCCTTCTAGACACCATTTTATTCATTATCGATCATCCAAAACCTTCTAAACCTTGATTTCAACTCAGCTAGACCATGTTTCATAGGCCAATCCTATTCCTCTAGGTCTCAAACTTGTAGGATAGGAGCCCTATACCTAGAATATAGCACTAGACCTTAGGGTGTCTCATTTTTATCACTCTTGTCCATTTGCAAATTGAGCCTCAATGATTGTTTTCATCTGATTCCTATCCTTCATTATGTCATCCTAGCATGAATAGATCTAACCCATAGCTAATAGTTTCCTATAAAATCCCATCCAAAACTCATTTATAAAAGACATGAAAAATATTACAAATCAAGAAAGAATATAAATAAATCACTAAGGAAAACTTCCCTATTATATGCATATAATCACCCAACATAGCTATAAACATATTTAAATCCTCATACCAGTCCCTAGCCACAGCAAGCACTCTCAATTTAGAATTTTTGCATCTGCATCACACTATTGCATAAATTACATTCTGTGGGAAAACTACATATGGCATGATCCCTCTTCAAATTATTCATATGTAGGCAATGTATCTAGACAAGGGGTGTGGATCACACATTCATTACATCTTACACACACTAACCCCCCTTTCTCAAGTGATTCAATACATGTTTTATCAACCATGATTTTAGGGTTAGAGTTTGAAGATTAAATCATCTTTATAGTGAGCTATATCAACATTCATCACTCAAAATTTTACATGCAAGCTCACACAAGAATAGTGTAAAGAACCTAAAAATTTTAGGTCTCTATGACCAGTTTGGATAATAGTGGTAGGAGTGGACAATAACATTAAACCCTAAAGTATCATGTTTTTAGCACTCCTATCCTTTCACTAAATGAATACTAGATTAAGGTTGATGACACTGTCCTAATGTTTCAAAACTAGTTTTAACCTCTGTTTCATTCATCTCAGTCTAGTTCCAAGCTAAGTTATATTTATCCTTATTTATTACTATTTGTAGAAAGGTAAAATAACATCTAAATTATAAAAATGAGGAATGTAATTATTAAAATATTATTTAATAATTTATTAATCTAGACCCTTAACTAAATTAGTAATAAAACTCCATTATTTTTAAATAGGTTAAATCACTCAACAACAAACATGTTCTCTTTTATTCAAAGTTAAAAACCGATGATTTTATACTCTTTATAGTTTGCATTCAGGTATCTTTTGCAAAATTGAGTCTCAAAAATATACCACAATAGATTCAAGAGCTGATATCCTTCAATAACACAAAGGTGATTCCACAATAAAGCTATAGGACCAACTACGTGATAGGTTGTCACCCTATCTTTCATATTCAATGGCATATTATGCAAGTTAACGTTAGGACTTGTTCCAAAGTCTTAACTTAGTTTAAGATTTTGATATTTTAGATTAATTATTAAATGTAAATGGGGAATTCTTATTTTATAAAGATACCCCTATAAATAATTAATTTAGTTTTACTTAGAGTTTTAGAGTTAATATTTAAACCACCTTTCGAGTGAAATTTCTGTAGATAGTTGGTTATAGGAGTTAGTTGAGTTTTATTAGTTCTAGGTAAAAGATATTTATTTCATGTTTGAATTTGTGAAAGTGTTAATAGAGTATTGGAACCCTTTTCTATATATTGTTTTATTTTGATTAATAAATGCTTGTGGACCCACCTTAGTGGGTAAAAAATTCAAACTAGTGTTTTTTTACCTATTAGCGGTATCAGAGCATGGTAATTGGTAGCACGATGAATCTAGATGAAGGGCAAGGTGAAAAATTCATTCACGTGGAAATAAAGAGGTCTCTATGAAGTCAAATTTGTTATTTCATGAATAATAGAAGCCAAAAAATCCATTTGTATGGCCTTTTTTAACTTGAAAAACCTCTATGTCAATATAGTACAACTACCATTCTTTTCTGGCTCAATTTGCTCAATTTTAATCTCCAAACAAGTGTTTAAATGCTAAAAACCATTACCAAATGCATCTAAGATGAAATCTAGACTAGGTTTTTGAGTTGTATGACCCATTTTTGCCCTGGTATAGCCTCCCAACAATGAAACTCTTCTTAAATCTGCTAAAGGTCATCCTAATGCTTTAAATTATGTTTTAACTATTGTAATTTGTTTGTTGTACAAACTTGTATATATTTGTACGGTCTAGTGGAGGATATAAAGAGCATTAAGTTTTTACAGGTTAGCCATGGCATCCCTATGGTGCTAAAAGCTTCAAGCAAAGTAAAAATTTGATTTTTGTACAGTTTTTACATAGTCTTGACAAAAATTTATGTTTTTGGTGGGTCCTAGTGAAGCCAAGACTAAGTTTAGAAAATTTTACCAAGTTTTTCATTCATGAATGAATTATTTCGATGCCCATGTAATTTTTTATATTTCAAAAATAAAAAACATCATGTTCATGTGTGTGTGTGTGTGTGTGTGTGTGTGTGTGTGTGTGTGTGTTGTGAGACTTTTAAATTCTCTTAGAGAAAGTGGATGGGCTATATTTTGGAAATGCTTTGAAAGGTAGAGGTCAAGGGTTCAAATCTTCCTTTTGGAAGAATATTTTTAAACTTGGTATATGCTTTTTTGAGGGAATATTCTTTTTAAGTTTTTTTATGTGATTTGTAAGTTGTAAAAATCATATATGATTGTATAAATATGAAAACTAGTCAAAAAATTGCAATAGGAGTGTATTCCTTTTACTTGTGGGGAAATAAGGGTGTACATGGTGAAATAATTTTGTATTATGGAGAAATAAGGGTGTAATTTTTTATTTTTGCTGTGATTAAGTGCAAAACCCATCAAAAAACTCTTTTTTACTCTACGTGGTGGTTAAATGCAAAACCCCATAGAAGCAGTGTCTTGTGCAAATTACTATTAGTGAGTGTGGTGTTTATTTACTTTGTTTGCATTGTGTCGCACTTAATTTTATTTTTCACACTTACATTTCATTCAAGATTCCAAAGATTCAGAATTTGCTTTTAGATGGTGATAGATTAACAATTTTTAATTATTTAGATTGGAAACATTTGAAGGAAGCTTCATTAGTTTTTAATGAGTTATGAGATATTGTTAAGAATGAAAAACCCGTATTTCCTACAGAACATGTCAAAATTGATACATTTAATCTACATGATTTTAAGGACTCAGCTCTAATCAACTGTGGTTGTACCTATGATATATATATATATATATATATATATATATATATATATATATATATAAATTGAAAATTCTCCTCATAGTTACACTACATGGAAAACATTTTATGATTTGTATGATAAAAAATCTAAGCATAAGAAGATAGACATTCATATGATATTGTTAAATTTTTCATTAGAGGAAGATGGGGATATGGGAGTTTACATGTCTAAGTTGAAAAATATTATTACTAAGTGCACAAAGGCTGGTTTTGGAAAAGTAGATGATGATCTCATAGTTACCACTGCATTGAAAGGACTACATGGATCCTATAAGAAATTTGTAGAAATGTTGTATGTATCTGACAAGATCACATGCATAACTTTTGACAAATTGGCTAAGTTGTTTATCCAACATGACCTCTCTCTACCCAAAAAATCCAAGAAAACTAAGGAATTCCATGTTTTAGAGTCTAAGCCTAGTTCCTCTTCTTCTGGTCAACAAAATAATAGAGGGAATAGTTATAGAGGGGGTTGAGGTTATAGAGGAGGCATATATCAAAATCAAGGTATAGGTTATTCAAAAAAACAACAATCTATCCATTCTCATTCAAATGAGACAAGTGATAGAGGATGTAGTCACAACTCTTATAGAGGCATAGGTCGAGGTAGAGAAGACATTTAGTGTCATAGATGTGGGAAATTTGGTTACATTGCCTCTTAGTGTAGGATTCCTTTCAACAAAATTAAGAGGCCACAAAAAGTGATAAAGTATAACTCTGCTAAATATTTTGATCATGACTATGATGAGTCCAACAATGTTTCTCATGAATCTAAATTCACTACTTTAGGGTACATTGATTATATGGAATATGAGGTAAGAGATGAGTTCATAAATGTATGGTTTTTAGATACAAAAGTAACCAAACATATGACATCTAGGGGAGACTTATTTTGTACTTTCAAAGTAGCTTCTCTCTCTCTCCAATTTACTTAACAAATAATTCTATGCATACTCCACTAGGAATTGGGTCTATTCAGATTCTTATTCCTAATGGTTCTATAAAATACTTGGAGAATGTTTGGTATGTTCCCACATTGAAGAAACATCTTATTTCCTTGGTAACTATTTGAAAGAAAGATTATCAAATTGTTTTTGAAAATGGGCTCATCTATATAAATTTAGTGAAGGATGGATACAAAAACCATGTATATAGGATATGAGGATGGAAATTTGGTTAGATTGCATTGTAAAATGCTTTTCCCCATAGTGGAACTTACAGTAGTTGTTGACACAATTACAAGTACTATGCCTACACAATGGTTATGGCATCTCTGCTATGGACATTTGAATGCTCACTCTTTAGTGGAATTGTAGAGATATGGTATGGTGAGTGGGTTGGCCACTTTTCAAAAAGATAGTATTCTTTGTGAATCATGTGTTTTGGGAAAATACAATCGGGAAAAAAATCCTAAGAATTCTTCATAGAGAGCTAATAGATGTCTGTAGTTTGTTCAAAATGATGTATGTGACATGAAAAAGTCATCCATTGGAGGGTGTAGATATTTTGTGTTTTTTATTGATGATTTTTTTAAGATGATTTGGGTTTTTTTCATGAAAAACAAATTTGAAGTTTTCACTAAGTTTGTTGATTGGTTACACTTAGTTGAAAAAGAAACAGGTTCACACTTAGCCACTCTTCATTCAGATAATGGTGGTGAGTATACTTCGAATGAGTTTTTAGATTATTGTTAGGAAATGGAATTCATCAAAAATATAGTAATGCTTACACTCCATAGTAGAATGAAGTATCTAAATAAATAAATAGAAATTTAAAAGGCACAACATGAGCTATGTTTCACTATAAATAGCTCGATGATAAGTTTTGGGTAGAAGCTATTGGTACTCCAGTGTATTTGAGAAATAGGTCCCCCACATCTACACTTTTGGGATAAACTCCATATGAGGCTTGGTATGGGTTTAAACTAAAATTTAAACACTTGAAATATTTTGGATGCCTTTATTTTGCTTTAGTTCCCACTGAACATAGATCGAAGTTAGAACCATGAAGTCAAAAATGCATCTTTTGTAGATATTTAAAAAATAAAAAGAGGTATCATTTTCTTGCATAAGATACATGCAAATTCATAGTGAGTTAGGATGTAGTATTTGATGAATTTGGTACTATGAACACTGCAGAGATTGATTCTCAATTTGACAGGTTAGAGAGGAAAATTCCAAAACATGATAAGGGATTGAATAATGAGGACATTTCTCCAAGGTTGTGGTATGAGACTCATATCCCTTCACTGTCCTATGCTTCATCTACTAGTTCACAGGTTAATGACTCAAAAAATGTTGAAAATTATCTAAGTGTTCCTTTGAATGGTGCACATGATGATAATTTTGGTGTTCCTAATTTGATTAATTTGAATAAGTATCTAAAATGGTCTCAAAGTAATTTTTCTGACTGAAAAGTAGATGAAGTTGGTTTAACAGGTCCAAGGAGTTCTTTTAAATAGATAAACTATAAAAATATTGTTACTACTTCTTCCATTGATCCATCTACTTTTGAGGAGGCATCTACTGAACATGTTTAGTGATAGGCAATGCAAAGTGAGTATGATGCAATACTTAATAATAATACTTGGGTTTTGGTTGATCCTCCTCCACATGTCCAATAAAAAGGATGGAAATGGGTTTATAAGACTATGTATAAATTATATGGCTCCATTGATAAACATAAGGTAAGACTTGTTGCTAAAAGCTATGCACAACAAAAAGGTATTGACTATGAGGAAACATTTTCACCAACTAAAAAATGTCACACTATTCATATGGTACTTGCCTTAGTTGTAAATAATGGTTGGAAATTACATCAAATGGATGTTAAAAGTGATTTTTTGAATGGTGATTTATATGAAGAAGTATACATGAAACAACCTCCAGGTTTTGAGAAAGTGGGTGCATAACATAAAGTGTGTAAATTAATAAAAGCTTTGTATGGGCTCAAATAAGCACCCAGGGCTTGGCATGAGAAAATTAATTCATACTTGAATATAATTGGTTTTCAACATAGTGAATCTAATGATACTTTCTATTTTTGAGTGCAAGGTAAGAAACTGGTGTTTCTTGTTCTCTATGTCGATGACTTGTTTATCACAGGCAATGATGAAAAACATAACAATTCTATTAAGAAGGAATTAAAAGATGGGTTTGAGATGATAGATCTTGGACTTCTTCACTACTATCTTGGCATAGAATTAACTCAAAAAGAGCATAGTATTTTCATTTCACAAACTAATTATATTTCTAAGTTATTAAATAGTTTTGAGATGAGTGACTAAAAACCTACCCTCATTCCCATGGAAAGTAACTTGAAATTGTCTAAGGATGATAGCAATGCCTTTTTTGATTACACCAAATATAGATAGTTAGTGGGAGGTTAGATATATTTGATGACTACGACACTTGATATATCATTTTTAGTTGGAATTTTGTCTAGGTTTATGCATGAGCCTAGAGAAATTTATTGGCATGAAACAAAAAGAGTACTTCGTTACCTTTAGGGAATGAAAACATATGGCCTTGAGTACTATTGAAACAAGAAATTCAAACTTGATAGATATTTTGATGTAGATTTTGGTAGATGTGTGGATGAAAAAGTGTCTACAATAGGATACACTATGCATATGGGTTCAATTGACATTGATTGGTGTTGTAAGTAGTAGGATATAGTGACAAATTTATCAATAGAATTAGAGTACATTGCAGCATGGGATACTTCCAAAAAAATTGTTTACTTATGGTGCATTATTGAAGATCTTCAAATTTCTCAAATTACTCCTACACAGTTATACATTGATAATCAAAGTGCAATCAAGATGTCAAAGAATCTAGTATTTCATGCCAAAATAAAACATATAGATGTCAAATATCATTATCTATGAATACTGGTGGCAAAAAAAAAACTCTTAATCCAATATATTACTTGATGGTTGATCAGACAACTGACATCTTTACTAAATCCCTTGACAGAATCAAATTTGAAAAAATTCAAAAAATGTTTGGCATGTGTCCAAAGACATGACTTTGTATCATAGGAGGGCTTGTTAGGACTTGTTCTAAAGTATTAACTTAGTTTTGTATTTTGATATGTTATATTAATTAATAAATGTAAATGAGGCATGATTCTTTTATAAAGATAACCCCATAAATAATTAATCTAGTTTTGCTTAGATTTTTAGAGTTAATATTTAAACCACTTTTTCGGCAAAATTCGCATAGATAGTTGGTTATAGGAGTTAGTTGGTTTTTACCGGTTCTAGGGAAAAGCTATTTATTTCATGTTTGGATTTGTAAAAAGGTTAATGGATTATTGACACCCTTTTCTATGTATTGTTTCATTTTGATTAATCAAATGCTTGTGGACCCACCTTAGTGGGCACAAGATTTAACCTAGTATTTTTAACTTATCATTTAAAAAATCTATGCAAGTGTACTAGCCAAGCATCAATTGCATCGCATGATTCCTCACCCAAAAAGGTAGGCAATGGAGGATTTTACAACTCTTTATTGATTGGTTCAACTATGGTCAAGAACATTTCTTAAATCATAGGTCTTTCTACCTTCCCAATTTCTAATGTGGGTACTTCCTCTTGGGATATCCCTTCAAGATTATTTAACATTTGGTTTTGGTTATTGATATTTCCTTGCAAGGTATTAAAGTCTATCAAAATTATAATGAGGATCTCCTCATGTTTGTCAATTGGATTCCCACTAACTACTTTATCATTAGGTACCTTGGTATTATTGTTAGCATTATTAATGAACATCTCTTCTTGGTTATGAACGGGGAAGTGGCCATGAAAACCCCTTCTTCATCCTCTAGCTCTACTCCTGGATAGGTTGAAAATGAAAGGGTTACCATGGTTGATGCCTCTACTTGATCATTTTATAACCATCTAGAGAATTAAAAGTAATAACCTAGTAGATTACAAATTTATAAGAAGAAAAATCATTCCCAAAGTTCCTTAGAGTATAAAAATGCTGTAATACTAGATGAAACAACCCCATAAAAAATTAGAATTGTTTATTAAAATACATTTTGGATGCATAATGGACCCAATTATATTGCCTACTAATGTAAGATATAAACGATCTATGTACTCATGTACATGTAACTGGAACCAAAGGAGGTGAACAAAGGTAATTATTTATAGGTAAATACATACAAAAGGTGCTATGGAGAAGCATTTTACTTTAATAGATATTTTATGGATTTCAGGGCATATTGGTGTATGCATATACAGATAGGACTTGAACCTCATATGTGGCACTTGCACTTCCTCATAGAACCATTTATATGTCCTTAACCCTAGGTAAACACCTCATTCTTCTTAGTGGATTTTAGTACTGCTTGATGATTTTTAAGTTTAAGGATTAGTTTAATTGGGAAGGATAATTCTAACATCCCAAGTTTTTGATCAGGTTAACATAGATTTATGTTAAAGTCTAGGTTACTAACCTTATGTTTAAAAATAAACAAGTAATCATAATCATCAACTAGAAATCAATTCATTACATACATATTTATAATCATTCTTGCAATAGATATTATTGTTATATAAAAAGAAAATAGATTTAAAATTCAAGGTTTTATAGTTCTATCGGCCAAGGTCATAAACACCTCATGGCCTTTAAGGTCACCACACTATTTTTTAAATAAATCATACATCATTTATTTAATAAAAATGGATGCCCTTATTTAAAATAAAAATTAATGATATAATTATGATCAACATCATTATTTATCAAATATCTTATAGGCAGTTTAAAAACAAAGCCATATAACCATATTATATTGGCATTGCCAATGAAAAATTATAAAACAAGAGAGATCAATACATTAATCATCTAAGGTATCCAATCACTTAGGACTTGATTACTTAATTATTTTAAGATATGGAATCTATGTATTAATCCAATAGTTAATTCGTTCTAGATAACTATATAAGAAGAAATAAATTATTTTCACACAATGTTTCATTATTGTCTAAGTAAAGGCATACATAATGAACCATCATATTTGTATTTAAATGAAATAGAAGAAAACAAAAAGTAATTCACATGTATTAGAATACCCCACAATCCTATGCAAGTAAAATTCAACTGTGTTTCAAGTTGAGTGGAACCCAAATAAAATGTTCCACTTAAGGAAATCTTACCATTTTTCTATTGGACAAGTGAAGGACAACAAGGCAAATATGTTAAGCTATCAGAAGGGAAAGTGAAAGCACATATAGGTCAAGTAAAATAAATCAATAAGCGTGCAGGTTTTAGTTACATAATTATGAAACATCAAATAAAGTAGAAACATTATATAACTTACTTATTTCTTCAAATTTATTCATAATAATGATATTTAGAATCAAAAAAATCATTTAAGATCTTTCAACTTCACTTTGTCTCATAACTATACTATGAATAAATACTATGCATGCTTATGAACATCTTGATTAAGCAAATGAGTTAAATAAACTTTTAATTCAATTTATTTTAATGTAAGAATGAAAGTAATAATTTTTAGATCTATTATATGCATTATACATACCTTACACACGCCCAGGTATGTTTAAAAGGAGAGTTAGAATTAAGGATTCTAGTTTGATTTTCACATGTACCAACAACCAGTATTTTGAATAGTTTATGCATAGCTGAAAATAACTAAAAGTTCCATATACATGCATCTATGTACTTGTGTTCACCATATAAAATGCAATAAACTAGAAGTAACTATTATGCTAGTTTTCATACTTAAATTAAGACTATGTATTACTGAATCAAATAACATAATATATATTTAATTGATTATATAATCTAATTAGAAGGGTTATTCTTGCATTGGAATAGAAAGCTTAATAATTTACATGATATGTGGTTAATAAATCTAGTATAATTATCTAAGTAAATCCCACTTAGGATAACATCTATTGATCGATTTGAATATCAAGTTTATCTATTTAAATCAAGGAATCAATGTTATAATGATTATATAGATTAACCATATATAATAATTTATGATACTTCAGCTTGATCATAAATGAATATTAAAAGAGTAATTCTACAATTAATAGTATGAAAAAAATGCTTTCTCAACATAAAGAGAGTTAATCTAAATGACTATTAATTTAATATATCTAAATTATATCATCATAGATCAATTTAGCCATCTTACCTTTAAGCAACATTTCGCTTCCATTTTAATTCTACATCTGATTATTAAGATAAGTTTACATCAACATTATTAACCATAATAATCGAGATTGCATACTATCTAGCTCAAATATTATTAATGAAATGTAATAAATAAATAAACATAATTACAAAATCCAATTGTTACCAACTTACTTCATGCATATATGATATCATCGAAGCATAGAGAAAGAAGTGAATGAACTAAACAAGCCCTCCCAATCAGTCCTATGAGCCCAACCATCAATGGTCCTCACCACCCCAACCATCTCCAAGATGGTGGTTATGATAATCGAGGATGTGAAGGGAATTCTGAGCAATCAAATTTCCAAATATAAGACACCTCAAAAATAAAATAATACAGGAGAGATAATAACTCCATTCCAAGGCAAGACATGAATAATTAATCCATTATATAATATTTAGGTTAACCACCTTGGATCCCCATCCAAGTTGTGGTTAGTCTTAACCTTCTCGACCACCAATATATACTAGTATATAATATTCCCATTTATTTAAATCATTTAGGTCTAGTCTAGGAATGGTAACCAAGTAATATGAAACCAAACAAAGAACCACATAAACCTCCAATAATTCATTTAAATTATTCAAACTAGAACAATAATTCAAACAAAAATATAATATTCTAATGTTTACAAGCATAAACCCAAATATTTCATAAAAGTGAATGAAAATGCCTTCAGACTTTTTGACGTCCTCTCAGAACAAACAAGACATAACCAAGTATATTCATGCCAATTTAATAGAGGTGAGTCCATAAGTCTTGTACATGTCTAGTCACATAACAGTAACTAATGTAAACATGCCTTCAAAATCAATAGGCTTGAACTATTAAAACACATTCAAAGTTTAACTACTACAATGTATTCCTTATGCCTTCAACAATCACAACCCAGTGATTTGAAACAAGTCAAAGATAGAAAATAACCCTCATCAAATTTTAAAACCATGAAAAAATCATATAATCAAAAGCTTTGATGCAAGACACAGTCATAAAACTTAGTCATTATAAAATCACAACATAATGATCAAAATACAGTCACTAATAACAAATCCCAATTCAAAATTTAACTTCAAAGCCATGATATTTATATATAAAAAGTCAACATATATATATATATATAAACTTTATATATATATATGTATATATATATATATATATATATGTATATATATATATATATATATATATATATAGCTATATATATATATATTATATATGTATATATATATGTATATGTATATGTATATATACACACACACACACACACACACAGACACACACACACACACACACACACACACACACACACACACACACACACATATATATAGATGTATACATATATATATATGTATACATATATATGTATACATATATATATACATATATATATATATATATACATATGTATACATATATATATGTATACATATATATACATATACATATGTATAAATATATATATATATATATGTATATATATATATATATATATATATATATATATATATATATATATATATATATTGTATGTATATATATATATATGTATATATTTATGTGTATATATATATATGTATATATTTATGTGTATATATATATGTGTGTGTGTGTGTATATATATATTTATATATATATATATATGTTTATGTATATGTATATATGTATACATATATATATATATATACACACATATATATATATATATATATATATATATATATATATATATATATATATATATACATATATATATATATATATATATACACATATATGTAAACTTTGCTAAAGTAATGTAAAATATAGTCACCTCAATACCCTCATCAAATTTTAAAACCATGAAAAAATCCTATAATCAAAAGCTTTGATGCAAGACACAGTCATTATAAAATCACAACATAATGATCAAAATATAGTCACTAATAACAAATCCCAATTCATAATTTAACTTCAAAGCCATGATATTTATATATAAAAAGTCTATATATATATAAACTTTGATAAAGTAATGTAAAGCATAGTCACTTCAATACCCAATGCTTAATTGACTATGTCATTATAACCATAACATAAGAAATAAATGTTGTCACAATATTAAAACCTAATGCCATTCAAATATAAATGTAGTCTAAAAATCCCACTCAACATCATCAAAGATTCAAGTCACGATTATATATTTATTATGTAGTTAAAGACTCAACACAAAATCCCAAAGTAGATTAAGAAAATACAATCGTGAGGATCTAACATAGGCAAATCACAACAATGTTTAGCAAGATTATTCATTATAACCATGAGCTTAGTAAACTAACAAGCAAAATATTAAAGAAGGAGTCCATATAGAAACCTTGTTTAATTAATACTTCCATGACTCAAATATAAAAAAGTATAGTTATATTAAAAATAAATGCTAAGAAACAAAAACATAATCAAAGATACCAAAACTAAGTTCAAACTAAATATCAAGGGGTTTGAATGAACATAGTTACATTCAAATTGATTGTGCATAGGACATACCAGAATTTCATCACCCATAATAATGAAATCCCAAGTCAAAAACCTGAACCATACAATATAAAGGAAAATGTGGTCACCACTTTGAAAACCAAACCACCCTCAAGGTCTTAACATGCGACCCAAAATAAAATATCATGCTTATTAAAATATAAACACCCCAATAGAACTCACCCCATTACTCCACATAAATATGTGCATAGACAAATTTGACCGACCAAGACAAAACACAACTTTTATTTATACAAAATGAATCCATAAAATTCCTATGAATATGTATAATGATATAGGTTTAGAAAAAGCTAAAGAAACCATCGACTATCCATTAATACAAAATAGATAAACCCTATGGGGTATTAAACCATCAAACTAATGAAATATTCCATGCACACAAGGTCAAAAAACACCCAAGCTTCTATATAATATAATGGATTAATCAAAATAAAACATCTATGTATACATATATATCTATTTTCAAGTTTATATGAAAAATCCAACATCAATCATATCGAATCCTTGAGGGTTTGCATATGCATCCAGAATTCCTAAGACACTTGACTACATATGCAATGTTTTATTTTTATTTTAAAATTTTAGACATTAAAATAAATAACTAGGAAAAATGTAACTTACCCAAAATTATAGAGAGAGAAAAACTCAAAATCCAAAATAAAAACCAAAAACCTCTAATATTTCAAATCAAGATATGTCCAAAATTCTAGCATGGCTTCCATAAAAACTAGTCAATCTCCCATTATTCTCCTTATTTTATTCCATCTTCATAAGCCCATCAAATCTCTCCATCTACCATCCAACTCCCCATTCCATCTATCCATTTTACACATACCCATTCAATGTCCACATTGAATGTGAGGAGAGATAAATCCTCCTCCATTCCTTAAGGCAAATCCCCCATCAAATTCACCATAACGGTCATTAAAAGACCTTTCTAGAAAACTCAATCCATCAACCCAATCACAAACCAATGAAAACATAGTTTAGAGTTTAAACCATGAAATATTCATTAACAAGCCAGATTAACATCCTAACCCCCATCATTTATGACAACAACCATAATAAATGGCAATAAATTAAATGATGGTAATATGCCATTGAACTAGGTTAATTAAAAAAAATATTTAAATCAATTAAATTGTGATTAACATTAAGGTAAATACCAATAACAATATAACTAAGCCACTTAAGAAATAATGCTACCACCTTAGAATATAATATATTTATATAGTCGAAGGGTTAGTCCAAGGGGGTGTCAATGATAGGTCTAGGCAGGTTCTAGGTAATACATTGTATTAGGGAAGTAGAATATATGCAAGTGAATAGGAGTTTTCATGAAAAGAGCAATAAGTTACATAGGTGGAACAAGAGACTATGACTGTAATGATAATGGAAAACTAATGACTTGCAACAAAAGACAAAAGTACAACAACAACCACCAAAATGCGACAAGTACCAATGTCAGGATAATGACAAAATCAATGACCAACCAAAATGTCTAAAGGACATAAAACATAACCAAAATAAGTATATATGTCAAAGTTGTTAGACTACTAATAATTGCTTTGATATTAGGTGTACTACTACAAATATTTGCCTAGCTTATATATAGTGCTTGCAACAACTTAAAGTACATCAATAGTACCATATTAAAAATTGATAAATAATTATAGATATATAATAATATCAACTACAATAATCAACTTATAAAATTATTAATACAAAATTAAACATGCAATCTAAATACCATGACAACAAGTACCAACATATAATCCAACTGAAGTAAACAACCAATAACCAACTTTATAAAAACAATAATAACAATGTTTTAATAGTAAAACAAATAGATAAAAGATAAAATTGTAGCAATTACTTGAAAATATTACTATTTATATTTATATAATTATATTTTATAATTATTATATACTTATTTACATACTTTAAAAAAATATATATCATAATATTTTATGATGATTACATACATGTGTACTTGTATAATTTTTAAATTCTTTTCAAAACTTAAAATAAACCATGTTAGGACACATTGTTTTATTAATAGTTTTTTTTTTTTTTTTTTAAAAAAATGAGATACATTAGAAGAAGGCTTTATAATCCTTACTCTCTAAAAATAAGTCATATATCTAATTATATCTAATATTTATTTCTTAAGATAAAACAAATTAAGAAAAATGATTAATCAAATTTGAGTGATATGAGAGTACTGGAAATGATTTAGTTTGTACGTCCCTCATTTAGATGTGAATTGATTTATTAGTACACTTTAATATGTGATATACATTTTTAAATATGATGTTATTAGAATAATCATAATATATTTTTTGTTTTCAAGTATGCCAACATGGTTTGAGTACAATTAAGTGTAACAGGTCATATGCTCATTTTTTAAATTTTTGTTTATTATATTTTTCATTGAGTTGTTATGTGATTATTACTTGTAGGTATATGGAAAATCATTATATGTATACTATACTTTTTAAATTTAAATGTATATATAAATATTTAATATCTTTCTTTTCATAGATAAGTTAATATACATGCTTAAATTATGTTATATATATATATATATATATATATATATATATATATATATATATATATATAAATTAAATTAGAAATATTATATAAAAACTTAATTTGGGTTTAAGGTTTATTGTTTCAATGGTTTTAGTATAATGTTTTGTATATGGATCATTGGGTCAAACTAGGGTTTTATTGTTGTTTGTGTGATGTTGTCTTAAATTATAAATATTATATAAAAACTTAATGTGGGTCCAAGGTTTTTTTTTAACTCAATTTCAAGCTTGAGGGGTACCTATCCCAGTCACTTTTGATTGGAGATCTAACTAGTCTGGGACACAATCGAATGCCCAAAACCCCCAAGAAATATCAATGAACAACAACAATTAGCTTGAGAATACCATCAATAGCCACAACTAGTCCAAAAATATTAATGATTGGCCACAACTGATCTAAGAATACCAATGATCGACCACAACTAGTCCATGAATACTTAACGATTGACCACATATAAAATCTGATACCATACTAAGATTTGAACTTGGGTGGTGCTTGAAATAACCAAGTCACTTTACCAACTCACCCACATTTCATCGATAAAATTTTGGATACTGATATTTTTGAAACTGAAATGTCCAAACCAACAGTGAATAGTATCCCTAGCCATGGACTATGGACTTGCCTCATTATATTGAACACAAGTTTCAAGACACTTGCTGACCCTCATCACATTGAACACTAATCCAATAAGCCCAATGCATGCGGATACGTTTCATGAAGCTGTACATACCTTTCCCCTACAAGATTAGAGATTGTGACCTCCCTTTTAGGAGCACATGTTCTTCACCATTAGGAAAACTTAGGTGCACATTAAATTTTTGAGTGATGATATTTTTATACCCAAAATGTCTAAACTAGCAATGAATAGTATCCTTATCCATGGACTATGGACTTGCCTTGTTGCATTGAACACAAGTTTTAAGCCACTTGCCAGCCCCCATCATATTGAAGAACAAGTTGGTCAACCCATTTCATGTGGATGCTTTTCATGAATGTGTGTATACCTTACCCCCTATCAGATAAGAACATGTGACCTCCCTTTTAAGATCACATATTCTTCACCATTAGACCAACTCAAGTACACTAAAAATAAAATAGTGCTAGTATTTTCATAACCGAAATGCCCAAACAATGGTGAATATTATCCTTAACCATGAATTGTGAACTTGCCTCATCATATTGAACAAAAATTTCAAGCCACATACTGACCCCCATTGTATTAAACACTGAGCAGGTACCCCATTGCATTGTGGATACTTTTCATGAAATAACCCACCGTAACTTAGTATAGGAACGATGCTATAAAGTGGTCATCGCAAGGAATAGACTTTGAGACCTCCTACTTCTAATATTTAACTCACTCACCACCAGACTATTATTATTAATTTAAGATCCAAAACTTATTATTATAATAGCTTTAATATAATTTTTTATATATAAATTTTTAGATTAAATTAAGGTCTTATTGACGTTTATTTGTGTAATATTATCTTTTTCTTAATATTGTGTGTATTTTCACAATCTTCTAATATTATATTTTCTCTTTACATTTTATTAGTTTTCTATGAGAAAACATGTTTATATTTTTCTCTCTTTTCTTTAGGTTTTATTCCATGAATTAATGTTTAGAAATCCATTGAATTTTCCAAGAACGGACTGGGTGGCCTTCCACATATTTCTCATATATTTTTGTGGGTGCTTCCCATTCTCACATCCTTTGCTATTTGAATCTATGTATGTTATCTTTTTTTTTTAAAATTTGGTTACCTTGTTTATAAATACATATTTAATTCAAATTTAAAAAGTTTAAATATATGAAATTGTATAGAAATATTTTAACAAGAATAATAATTATAAAAAAGAATCAATAAAAATATTAATCATAACTAGGAATCAATAATAATAATAAGTATTTGAATGGTTATAATGCAATCTTAAGGATTTTAAATGAAGGCACACTTTAATTTTTAAATTTATTATTAATGAATTTAGTCAAGGGTTTGGATAGTTATTTGTACTAAAATAAGGATAAGAAAATGATCATGTCATTGTATATCAAATAATAAAGAGGGGTGAAGCCATTACTTAAAATTCCATTCACATTGTAAAATAAAATAATTTAAAATAGTAAATTATATTTGACTTAATTGCTAATGTAATATGGAAATATTGGTGAAATAAATATAATAATAAATGAAGAATATTTAAATAAAAAATAGATGGAACAATTACACTTTAATAAAAATATAATATTTTTAAAATATAACAAAGTTCTATATATAATCTACTTAATGTAGAAGAATATACTAGACACCTCCTATTCTATTAAAATCTATATATTAGAATTTTGGTTAATTAAATCATCCTATTAAATATGACTAATGAATATATATTTCACACCTTTTGGGAGTTTAGATTTTTTATTTGTATATTTTCCTCTTAATGATGTTTAACCATATATTTACATATCCCTGAGTTTGCAAGAAGAATGTATTAATTTATTTCTTCCTCTAATCATAATCCGATTCACCATAAGACACATACAAAGGAGACAGAAAATAATAATTTAAGCTAGGAAACATCTAGGGATTTACGCCTACATATCCCACATTCTATGATAAAACTATACATGATTATTGTATAGTGTAATCTGAATTTATATAAATGGTTTAAACTTCTTCTTTCCTAAAATTGATGATGTAACTAGATAAATTATCTTTTAAACTATACTTTGGTAGAAGTGGATGATGTAATAGTAGGCTTGGATAATATTTAAGTATCAATATGGAAGAATTTTTCACATGTGTAATTTAATAGATATATAAAGTGAGAGTTCTAACTTTATTTTGGAAAACCAAGCATATTTTATGCTTAGAGAACTTGAAAAATATTCAATAATTCTTAAATAGTTGGTAATATGAATAACAATAATTTTCATATATATGACTTTTCAAGATATGATGTGTCATGATCAAACATAAAATGTAATGATATGTAAAATATAAGGCATAGGAAGTCACGTCAAGGTAGAAGGACCCAAAAACATTGAATGGGATAGATTTGGTGTGTCAAATATGTACATAGCAAATTAGGAACTAGACATATAGTTTACTAATGCACACCAAGAGAGGCAATGTCTAGATTGGGTGAAAGCAACTAAAAATATATGCATATCACATTAAAAAATTTAAATGGATCATAGTTGAAGACATGTATAAGGCTAAGGGATAAAGGATAATATGGTGTAGGATGTATCATGAAAAATATCTAAATATATAAATTTGGGACAAGTATATAGAAATAAATAAAATATGTTATTTTTGAGAAACTTGTACCAAATTTGGTCAGCTATATAATGCTCTTTAATTTATGAAATTTTATATGAATTAATGTATATATGCATAAAAATAATTTTTTGAAACTTGTCTATTGATTTATGTAGAAAAAAATAATGAATCCAATGATGTTTGAGATAGGCTCCATCCACATAAATTTATATGCATCTTTAAAAACATTTATACCTAAAATAATGTTCAATTTTAAAAAGTATTGTAAGTATTATTAATGTGAAAAATTATTAATATGAAAAACGTAATTTGACAAAGAAGCAACAAATGATTCAATAGGAACTCACAAAAATAAAAACATTAAATCTCAACTGAAAACAATAAAATTCAGTAGGCACAATAAATGTATTAAATCAAAGGTCAACCAAACATATAAGATGAGATAAAGGGGACATAAATCAAGGGAAAATATAAATAGGCAAGACAAAGGGCCCAAAAAAATAAGACGACGAAGATGAATATTCTGAACAACCTAATACTTTCTCTAGAAAGCAATGCATAGTAGGATGTAAGGTATCTATATATATATGAACTATCATTGCCATTAAATATATGCAAGTATTTAGAATGAGCTAAAAATTAAAAGACAACGGCTACTGCAAAATATAAAGAAATTAATATCAAGGGCTTAGAAGTGTATCAATGTAGAATAGAACAAAACACGAAAGCCTCAAATACATAAGAATGGAAGGCATTAATCAATTTAAATGAGGAACACATAGGAAAGGAGTGAAATACAATCTAAAATAAGTTCTGTAAATAAGAAAATTATAATAAAATAATGATATATTCATGAAATGTAATATATAGTTTAATATGGATAATAAATGATATAATATATAATGTAATATATACGTATTATTTTCTTGTGTACACTATGAATAATATGCATTTCATTATCATATATAAACTTGATAATATAATTTAATATAAAAAATATAATTTATATTTCAATAATTCATGAAAATATAAATAATATATTATATGATTTGGCATTTATAGCGAAAAAATAGAAAGGTTTCAAGAGTGGTTATAATTGAAAGTGTAACATTACTAAGTAGTGTGCAAAAAATATCATCATAATTATGATGTATAACAAATTTTATAACCAAATATTTATTATTATATCCTTAAATATATAGAAATAACATATTAATAATATGTTTTATAGAACAGTTAAATATCCTTGTGTACAAAAATAGTGATGTGAAAAAATGTGTGAATATTACCATCATTTGATTCATTACATTAACCAATATAGAGTTTCATTTGATTCATTATTTTTTGTCCATTGTCATATAATGTATGTTTAGACAATTGAGCTTGCTTCTTTTGTTTGTCATTACATTAACCAATATAGAGTTCCGTTTGATGAGATGGATTAAATGGTAATGTATGAGGATTAAAATATTTTTTTGGTCAAGTATAATCATTTTTGAATGTACTATGCATTCCATCCTCTGAGTTAGATGGTAGTTATTTAATTTATTTATTTATTTATTTTTTTAATATTAAGTTGTTACCAATATTGGATTGATTACGAACTTGTAGTATTATATATTTATGAATATGTTCATCTTTCCCCAGCTTGATATGTTTTCCACCCCTTTGTTTTAGATTTATAATCTTGTGATAATATTTAGAGGAAAATGCATACATGATGACTAGGTTGGGTTGGATGATTATTATTTGAACAAGCATATTCCATGGGTTTATTTTCCTTTTTGAGATTTAGTGCAATGTTAAGAACGTGAAAATAAAAAGGTCTTCCATAATTTTGTGGAATAAAATATAATTGGGTGATACTATTGATGTCACAGATACATTCTTCACGACCATAGGATGCAATATTAACTTTAGGACATTATTCATCTATGGTATCAAGTTTCTGTTTATCTTTATCATTTTCATATTGAGCAGGATTAATACCATTTGCCTTAACATTTAACCCAAATCATATATTTTCATATTATCCATGGGCATAGATTGGTGTGGTGGTATGATTTTTTTGTTGAGTTACGTTAATACATCAAATAGAGTAACATAAGTGTTCCACAACTCTACAATACTATAACGAGACTTAGTTCATAAGACAAGTATAGTTTTAACTCTTTTTTAAATATTTTTTGTCCTCCATGTAATATATATGGGACAATGGTCATAGCAAATTCATTGTTGAAAAAAAAATATGGTGACTAACTTCATTAAATATTTATTGATTTTTTACAACAAAATTTTTAATCTTAATAATTATATTAAATATAAATGTTCTTAAAAGGTTTCATATTTTATTATCAAATCTTTTTATAATAATATTTAATGATGTATAATATATATGATCTATCCCATATGAGTTAAGCAGGTTTTTGTTACATACTTTCAATTCATAATCATTATTTTTTATGATCATTTTAACTAAAAAATGATTAATTATATATTCAATGTATAATGAGAGATTTTGATCAATAATTTACATAAAGGTTAAATATTTTATTTAAAAAGATATAATATTATTGTTATTTTATTAGTTTTGAAAAAATAATTACTAATTTATATTAGGATACATAATATTTTATTGTATAATATGCACTTGTAATTATATTATTTATTTATAATGTACACTTTATTATTATATTATTATCTATAATTTATTATAAATAATATTATTTTTAATGGTTATCCTTAAAATCGAGTTTGTCTATTTTAAACTAATATTTCTAAATATAATATTCTTCCATATTTGGAACCTTTTTATTTATGTATATAATAAATTAGATGGTAAAGTTACAAATAATCTATTGTAGGCTCATTTTTATTTTCATTATAATCTTTTTGTGTGGAAGGTCATATGGACCATCCTCACACTTTAACTTTAATATATTTAGTAATCATTATACATTGAGTTTTTGTATCATTCTGTTAAAATACTATATAAATACAGACAAGCAATCATGGGTGAAAGTATTGAGTTATTTCAATGACTCTAGATACATTACAAAATCAAACATAATGTAGAATTTTCCTAAGCTCAACTTCATTACATGCATGTTTTTTTAGATTGTAAATCATCATTTTTCTTATTTTTTGAAATATATATTAAATTTGCATCAAATGTACTTTTATTTATAACTTTTAAAGATTCACGGAGAGTTTTAATCCATTTCATTGCGTATCAAACATCCACAAGAGTTAGTTTTGAATTTTCTTCATATAAAACAAATCTCTGTTTCTCATTAAATGGAGGCTTGGAATCATGCCAATCAGAGTTTTCATGTATATATAAAAGATTGAAAAATGTATATTTTTTAATTATTTGATATAAAAAATAAAAATAAAATTATAAAATGTTTTTTGAACTTTTTATATTATTATAAGTGTGTGTGCACACAAGATCATTTATTTTTTTAGGTTGAAACCTTTTAAAAGCTTTGGGAAATTCTTGGCAAAGAACCGCTCTTCTATGTGTGTGTTTAGGTTTAATTATATAATTATATATATATATATATATATATATATATATATAATAATGGCAATTCATTTATAGGTTTAGAAATATTGTTTTAAATAAAAACAAATGTTTGTAGATGACCCTTCAAGGTTTTGTTGTATTTTAAGTATATTGAATTTGGTAGAAATTATCTTGGTTATATGGTGTTACATTTTAGAGATGTTTTATAAATATCCCTAAGTTTTTGAGATATTTATAATAATATATATAATTTATAGATATTTTATATTAATTTTCAATTTTTCATTGTTTCTAATGTGTAACATGGACTGTTCAATCTTTGATTTGTGATAATTTTTGTATCTTGGTTAATTTAATCACAAAATATTTATGTAAAGTCTTGTTTTTTCAAGAGGCACATAATCATACATTCATATTTATATCTTTTTATTAAATACAATAATTATTCACTATTATCTTTTTTTCAATGTTTCAAAACATTTTATTATTATAATTTGATATCTTTACATATTAAGGATGGTTTTTCTTTGACCAATACTTATTGAAATTTTGGAGAACTCTTAAAACTAATCTTTGGAAATGGATGAATATCCTCATATCTTGATTAATTTTTGTATAGGTTCTACCATTCATCTTTACATTAAAAAATGTATTGTCTTTAAAGAAAATTGTATTCTGTGACACATGTTTCACCATTTATCTTCACATAGAAATGAATCTTATTAAGAGCAAAGGGTTTCTATTCATATAAATTTAATCATTGATATTGAAAATTAAAAAACATGTCTTATTTATTAAAAAAGGGCTTATTCTCACAATGGTACATTAAAAAATTTCACTATTTATAAATTTTACAATCAGTGGTTGACACTTCTACATATACGTGATATACATTGGTGTGTCAATTTTTGTATTCCATATTTAAGATGATTGTTGTTATGATGATTATTCTTGAAAACTTGTGGAACACTTACTTAACATTATGAAAATTATATTTGTTTCACTCATAATTATTCTAAGTGTACCATATTTATATGTTCATCATCTTACACTTTCAAACAAGTCCACATATACTACACCGTTTAATTATTCATTTGGTGTTTATAGTGACTGAGGACCACTTTTTTTTGGTAGGATAGAATGGAATCTATAACTACTTTAGCATGTTTGTTCTTCATTGACATATATTCATACTCTAATATCATCATCAACTCAGTGATTATTATAATTATTGAATTACTTGTAGTTAATGTACATAGATACTTAACATGGCCTAGTTATTGGGATCCATATAAAAGAATTTCATCACTTTTACACATTCTATAAATTTATATTACGGGAGGTTTTGATGTACACATAATTATATGCACAATATATTATCTAAGATTAATTAAACTAATATAACTTCAATCATCCTTTACTTTAACATAGTACATTTTTATGAAGGATGTTAATATATATTAGAACATGCACTATTATATTTGTTATTATGTACTTGTAATTATATTATTAATGAATAATGTACATGTTATATCATCGTCATTATCTATAATTTATTTATAATTCATTTATAGATAAGAATATATTTAATAGTTATTTTCAATATAAAATTTATATATTTTTAATTATTATTAGTAAAGATAAAATTGAAGTGATAATGTAATAAAAGGAACATTTTATTAAACCCAATTTTAATTCACATAGATGATATAATAATATATTGAAGAATATTGAAGTATCAATATTAAAAATTACATCAAAAGTGTAGAAATATATATATATATATAAAGTGTAGGATTTAAATTTATTTTTAAGTTAAATGTAGCAGATTCTTAAAGGATTGATACTTAAAATTTATGCTTCTTGAATACCTTTTAAATGACTAAAAATGATGTGTACATATAAGACTGTTTAGGACATGACATCTGTAATGGTCGACCATTGAAACTAGTGATGTATGAATTAAAAAGTGTGGAATGTTATGCCAATACGAAGGGACCGCAAAAAACCAAAGGCAATAGAATTAGCATGTCAAATTTACATGAAGTAAATTCAGCTATAAATTTCTAAACAATGTATTTGTACCATGAGGGAGAAATGTGTAGAATGGCTGCAAACAACTTAGAAGATACGCAAATAAAATTCAAAATCTAAACCGAATGAATACCAAAGACATTTAGAATACTAAGGGTGACAAAAAGTATAATGTGGAGTATGAAGTAATTTAAAATAGACAAATATAATCAGGTGGATGTAACATGAAAAAATCGGTAAAGTATTTTATAGCCAAGCCAATTTTGCAAAATTTAGCTATCTATAATATTTAGTTTCAACTTCTTGAAGCTTCCCTAACCCAAATAGCCATTTTATTTCTTCTCTTATAAATGTATGTCATTAGTTATGTTAAGAATATAAAACAATACTAATCATACCATTATGTCTATGTATTAAAGAAAGGGATTACACATAATTGTTTGACATCTTAAAACATGTCAAAGTAGGAAATTTTAGTTTCCACTTATATTCACAATATAAATTCGGTACATCAAAACATATTTAACTTAAACACAATTAAAGTAGATTCAAAGACCAAATTTGTACTAAGGCATATTTGTCAAGATTAATTAAGCACTAAATCCATACCTTGAGTTCCAAATTGTATAATTTTACATAGAAAATCTTTGACATTTAGATAACCAAAGTTCACTTCTAAATTTTTAATCACATTTTATTGATCATTTTTTTTCTTTGTTTTTTATATCATTTACTTGTCAATTTTTTTTAATTAATAATAATTTATTTTTTTAATTATATATCTTAATATGATCTAAATTTAAACTCATTTATTTTAGATGTTATCCTATATCACAATTTTACCTATTAGTTGTGACATTATATCTTCTGTCAATATTTATTAAAACACCTTTCTCTTTTTGTTTCTTTTGAATGAAGGCAGGAGAAAAACGAAAGTTACAAAGAAGGGATAATGTTCAAGGTTGTAGATGATAGAATATGAAGCGACATGAGTTCAATAACGAAGACCCATTGCCAAAAAGCCGGCATCCTTGAGATTTCAATTATAGCTCAATAGCTCAAATCCATAAGTAATGGGTTTGCACTAGGCTTTTCGTGCTGCCTAAATGTGTGTGTTAGATAAGTCATTCGATAATTTTTATTTTGGAACATATATTTATACATAGATCAAGATTATTAAGCATTTCCATACCTATATGAAATTATTACATGACAAACAACTATTAATTGTGCCCATTCAAGGTTTGGTATTTTATACCAAAATCTATAAATAGTGCATGCTTGAAGAGCTCATCTTTTCTACTCATAGCCTGCTCTCTATGTCCAATTGTCCTAATTTGGATATTAATATCCTTTCAATCTCCATTGAGAGATCATGAATTTTGGCCCTAGATGTGTAGGGAAGAAGTTTTGACTTAAATAAAGGGCACACAAAGAAACATCATTTCATTCATGATCTGCTATAGTGACTGGTTGTTACAATGCGCTAATAACTTCGAACAGAATAATTAGCAATCAATGTATAACGAACCCTCTATCAAACAATTAAAATATTGCTACAAATATTTATGACAGAATAATTTTTTAGGAAAACAACAAATGCATACTCCAAAAGTCTAAGAAACAAATCTGAGGAATACCAATAACCTGGTCTTTCCTCTTTGGAAAAAGCGAACTTGACCACATTTTATGTAGCTCTTGCAAGGTATCCTTGATAGCGAGCATCAGATAGTGATTTCTGCAACTTCAAGTCCGTGTGAAATCTGTGGATGAAAATATCTGCAGCGCAATTTACATCTTTTACTCCATTGCCCATGCAGCAGTGTTCAGAAGCTGATTCGTACCCACTGTCAGCCGACTGAAATGAACACGGAGATTCACAAAACTGCGGGCTTAATTTTTTGGGACGTTTATCCTTCTTTCTCTTTGATCTACTTCCACATATCATTCTCATTAACCACTTGACAACCATCTTTATGATTCAGATAGAAACAATTTGAAATTATTTACAACTTGATAGCTCCCTGTCTGACCAGTTTTAGCTTACAACCCACGGCAATAAAATCAAAGATAAAAAGATAATAGTGTAAAGAGGATTCCACACCAGCGAATGCAGCACTGAAAAGTTAAATGCAAAGTGTAACGGTGGATGACAGTGCACGTACAATTATCTGAAAATAAGCAATTACAGTGGACGTCTCTGTCCACTGTTTCGATTCTTTCTGACGTCCATATCTCTCAAAATAAAAATTCTATTCCTGACACCAAACTTGAAACCCAGAAACATAAAACCCTGATCGACACTTAAATATATTAGTAAATGGATGTGAAACATACATTTTCTGTGTTTAGTGGTGAGTTATGGCGTTTCAACCTTCAACAAACAGATTATGGTTTTAATGCTTTCTTGAACAACGAGAATCTTCTTTTATAAATACCAACTTTTTCTTTTTTTCACGATTTTTCTCCGTGTTTTCTTTTGGTTCCCATAATTGAATTCGCTTTTGTGTAGTTCACTACTTAACTTTATGGGGTAGTGATTTATACTTTTGTTATAAACATCTGTGTACACTTTATTATCCGTTGGTAAATAACAAGATATATCAATGAGTTTCAATGAAAATTTATATTTATATATATAGAGGTTAATGATAGAATTCTTAAACATTGTCTAAATAAAAGGTATTGTAAAACGTAAAAGGTAAGCGAGAATTTTAATCTATTTATTATAGGGTGATATATTATATATTATATTGGTAGGTGTTTACTTATAAGATTGAGTATTTTATTGTATTTATTTGAAGTTGGAGGATGAATAATATTTGTCTATAAGAATGAGCTTTATGTTACGTTCTAAATAAACTTTCTTATTTTGAAGTTGTAGGATGAATATAATCATATCAAATTCCTATCAATGTGTGGAACAAGGTTGTTTATCTACATCACAAGGTTGGATGTCTATCAACGAAGATATGTTGGCCCACCAATGACTAGTGGTAGTTATGGAATGGTGAGCAATTATTAAATCCAATCAATGATGTGGGTACTATTTTCCTTGGTGGCAAGTCTCATTTACAAATATTTATTTGTTGCATTCGATGTAATTAGTTTTTTTTTTTTTTTTTTAATCTATTTATTATAGGGTGATATATTATATGGGTAGGTGTTTACTTATAAGAATGAGTCTTTTATTGTATTTATTTGAAGTTGGAGGATGAATAATATTTGTCTATAAGAATGAGCTTTATGTTGCATTCTAAATAAAATTTCTTATTTTGAAGTTGTAGGACGAATATAATCGTATCAAATTCCTATCAATGTGTGGAACAAGGGTGTTTATCTACATCACAAGGTTGGATGTCTATCAACGAAGATATGTTGGTCCACCAATGACTAGTGGTAGTTATGGAATGGTGAGCAATTATTAAATCCAATCAGTGATGTGGGTATTGTTTTCCTTGGTGGCAAGTCTCATTTACAAATATTTATTTGTTGCATTCGATGCAATTTGGTTTTTTTTTTTTTTTTTTTTTGTTTTTCCCTGTGTTGGATTTTAATGTATATGTAAGGATACAAAGGTTAGTTTGATGAGATATTAATCCAAACTAATTTTACCATAAATCATGTCTTGGAAAATATAATCTACATCACAAGGTTGGATGTCTATCAACGAAGATATGTTGGCCCACCAATGAAGTGGTAGTTATGGAATGGTGAGCAATTATTATCCAATCAGTGATGTGGGTACTGTTTTCCTTGGTGGCAAGTCTCATTTACAAATATTTATTTGTTGCATTCGATGCAATTTGGTTTTTTTTTTGTTTTTTTGTTTTTCCCTGTGTTGGATTTTAATGTATATGTAAGGATACAAAGGTTAGTTTGATGAGATATTAAGCCGAACTAATTTTACCATAAATCATGTCTTGGAAAATATAATCTATATATGAGCTCGTCATGTGTGAGAGAATGTTTGAAAATTCATTTTGATAGAATGACACACATAATATATAGATTGGGAATGTCATTATTTTGAGGTGAGTTGAGCTCAAAACATTGTCTCTATGTGAATATGATGAACATATTTCATTTTTCTCAAAAAACTTATGTGAAATAGAAGTTGTTTTTCTAAATCAATAGTTTTCATTGTGGCATAAGCTTATGTACATGGATATATGTATATTCTTTAATTAGATGGTGGTGACATGTTATTTGATGGTATTGAATCATTAGCTTCCTGTACATGGAGCTATGTGAAATTTTTACAACTCTTCTTATGTTTTATATAAAAAATAGGTTTTGGGTTTGAAACATTGTATAATTTTGATATCTCGATGTGCATAGATTAGAGACTAGGTATGCAGTCATTGTCAGGTAAGCTATGCTCAAATTAGTGTCTATCCATGAATGTGGTGATAATATATTTTTTATATGTTTTTTTACTAATGTTGATATGAATTTTTTATTTTAATTTCAGTCAATATATTTCTTCTCATAAAATTTTGTATAGTTCAACACACACTTTTGTGATTTGATTCTTTCCATAGCCTTATATTGCCATTAGAGGGTAGTAATTGACCGTTAAATAACATATAAATTTGGTTTCGACTTCATTATTTATAGTTCTATGTTGTTTGATGCAATGGAACCATTGGCTTCTTGAAAATAGAGATATGTGAATCTTTCATGCTGATGAGGAGTATTTTACCTAACAATTGACTAATGTAGAATGTGCAACCTGAGACACATAGGCTGAAGCAGGCACTAGTAACCTAAAATAATTTTTTCATTAATTATAAATCCAAGGACATTTAGATTGATAGGATGATGTCACTATATGTGCACACTCAACCTTCTAACTTGACTTTTGTGTTAGAACCTCTATATTAAAATACACAAAATAGCTAGAAATATATAATATTTTATTCTTTTTAGAGAAAGAATCACTCCAAAATCATTTGCCCCTTTGAGGGGGATACCTCCTTATCAGAGTAATACTTTAATTGAATTTATATTTTCTTGGGTGTATTATAATAGCCTATTCCCCTCTATTTATACTACTTCTAATCTATCCCACTTATCCTTTCTATGTATGTGGTATTATTCCTCTGATATACTATTCATTATACTACTAATGTACCCTTCCCTAGCTATATTACATTCCATCCCCCTTGACATGTTTCTTCCTCAAAATATGTGAAGAATTACATACCAAAAATAAGTAGAAGACTAGATAGAGGCATGTGCATGTGTCATTTTCCATTTCCACTTCTTATGCCTATGATGGGATATGAACATGTACATGAATGGGGTGAACATGAATACTATAATTGAATGTTGAAGTGTGATTTGAAGCATGGTGATCAGCAAATCAAAGTGAGAATGAGGGAGCACAAAATAGGTTGGATGGTGATCCAACTAAGGATACATGAAATCCCTCTTAAAATTATTATTTACACACATTATGTTTGGAGTAGTTTGTGTGTTTGAGGGAGTTGAAGTTGTGGTTCCCTATAGGGGCCGAGTGGTTTCCTGTTGGAGCTCATTGGGAGCTTGTGTGGGATCTTCAAGTGCCTACTACTAAAATAAATATGTATACTAGATGTTAAAAATGTCCTTCAATTCTACCCATATAACTATGTGACATTCAGATGTTTCAATTAGAGGGAAGAAATCCTCAACCCAATTTTTATAGTTATTCTCTCATTTTAACCATGCATTAATTTACTCATCGTACTGTGTTAGTATATGGGAGTGAAGCTCAAATCTATCTAGAGCATCATGCATATTACTATTGAATTTATCCATAGCATTGATTAATTGATGCATTGATCTAGATAAAATGGAAAGTTCCATGACAACCAAAATATGGACTCAACAACTAAAAACTTTTTTTTACAATAAAAGTTACTAAAACTATGGTAACATTTCTAGTACTTAATGAAATGTTAAAAGTCAAACTATTTTGGAAAGCTGTAACAAAGGCACACAAAACTTAAAAAGATTTTGGTGCTATTATTTCCTATTTGAGAGCAATGTATAGAATAACAGTCGAGTATTTTTTATATTTATTTAAAAATACAATTTAGTAAAAATGGTATAAATTTAATAATACTCAATGAAATTAAAAAATTCAAAGTGTTCTAGAAAGTTGGGAATGAGTTATATAAAACCTAGAAAAAATATTAATATAATTTTTTACCATTTAAGATTAGTTTAAAGAAGAAAAAATGTAATTTTGACGGTAAAAATGGAAATATGCACTTTTATTTTGGCTTCATATTACAACTTTGGACAAGAGATAAAGATGTAGATCTAAATTTTTAAAACCTATAAGATGGAATGGATGACTTAGACTTGCTCCATGAAGCTTTAAAATGTGATTGAAATTTTAAAAAATGACAATAATACCTCTACAATTCCAACAACTTCCACTCTCAAAACCAACTTCCTAAGAAATGTTCTCTCTAACACATTTTTTATCCACTTTTTATCACCATGATTTGGAAGGCAAGGTGAGAGCATACACTAAACAAAACTACAAACCTTTAATTATATAACCTTCTACTAATTTTTATTTTTTGGAAATGATTCTGAAAAGAGATCTAATGCTAGATGTTAATAACCTCTATACTAAAATAAAAATTACCTAAAAATATTGAATATATAATATTTTATTCCTTTTATGGAAGGAATCAATCCAAAAATAGCTTGAATTTTCAAAGGGTTTACCTCCTTATCAGAGTATTTAGATCTTAATCAATATATATTTGCTTGAATGTGTTATAATATCCTATACCTCTCTATTTACACAACTTTTGATCTACCCTACTCATCCTTTCCATGTATGTGGGATTATTCCTCTTATATACTATTCACTACTATTTATTTTACTACTATTCTACCCCTCCTTAGGTATATTACATTTGCAATATATCTAGAGAGGGGTAGAATAGACCCCTCCCTAGGTATATTACATTTCCAATATACCTAAGGATGGGTAGAATAGATCCCTCCCTAGGTATATTAGATTTTTAATACACCTAAGGAGGGGTATAATAGCAGTGAATGTTATATTAGAGGAATAATCCCACATACATGGAAATGATGAGTGGGATAGATTAGAATTAATGTAAATAAAGGTTCATGGGATATTGTAATACAGCGAAGAAAATATATATCAATGAAGAGATAAATACTCTAGTAAGGAGGTAGACCCCTCAAAGTGGAAAGTGATTTATGGAGTGATTCCTTCCCTAAAAGATATATTATATTAATATAATCAGTATTTTATGTATTAATTGTAAGAGGTTATTAACATCTTGCTAGTTATAGTATAATACATAAGAAAAAAATTGCATAAAATAAAAATACCTGTAAAGGAATAAGACTTGCATAAAATGAATTGATTGAATAGAATAATTAAATTGGAAGCTTCCTTGAACATATTAAAAATCACACAATTAATTATAATTACTCACCCACACATGTAAAATCATAACACATAACTAAATAAACCAAACAAATTACTTATTTACAAAATGAGTGGGATATTTACTTCAAGTCTTCCTGAGGGGTCCTTCCTCTCATAGCCTTGACATTCAATCCTCCTCTTAAGGAAAAAATAGAATTAAGTCATAATGTTATCTTTATTCATACCATGTAATAGTTATAAATTGCTATAGGAGATTACAATATCTAGATTGGATTGCTTTTTATGCTTACACACTTAATCTCTAATAAAGTCCTACTACACTCCAACATATCTATTATATTATATTTATACTAGAGGTGGTGGTTTACATTTATTACATAACTAGAAATATCAAAAAACATAGTTACAATGAGAATGTTCAGCTACATGAAATAGAAATTGGTTCAAAAGGTTAGACTTTGCCCAGTTAGGTTGTGGAGCTAAAAGCTTCAACCCTCTGTAAACTGTGGAACAATGGTTGCTGAGATCTAGGAGAACCGGCGTCAGCAGCAGGACTGACGTCGGCAGAGACCAGTGCAGAAGGCCACCGGCGACGGCAGGAAGTCGGTCGATGTCGGCAGAACCAGACAAGCAAGGATCGACGTCGGTCGCCTGTGTGTTCCAGAACTGCTCGTTTCACGGACAGTTAGTTAAGTGAATGAAGAGTTTGCATGTTGAGACCAGTTAGAGTCTTGGGCTGCGAGGACAATTGTCTAAATTAAGAGTCTAAGTTATTGTTTGAGTTAGGGATCTATTTATAGACCCATTGGCATGTATTGTATAAGCATGAGATAGAAAGGAAGAGTTCCTTCTAGTTGTAAGATCTGTGAGTTTTAGGTTGTTGCAAGCTCATTGGGGATCTACATGTAAGTTTGGTCTTTGAATTGTAGGTTGTAGGTTCATGAGAGATCAACTTGAAGTGCTATAGAGTGCTTGGTGTACCGGCAGGGTTATTACTGACTGGTTGGTGAGGTGAACACCAATTCTGTGTGTGAGTTGGTTGTTGGGACCGTTTTTTGTGTAGGAGAGTGTGTGTGAGAAGAATTACTGAACACTTGAGGTGTGGCGAACTTCTGTAAGGTGAAAGAGTGTGGCGGCTCTTTATTGTATTCTTTTCTGTATAGTGTTAATACAAGATAGTGTATTGTCTCTCATATTCTGTGCTATTGGTGAATTCTAGTTAATTGTGTTTCTAGTTATTTCCTCATATTCAATTGCTTATATTTGGTAATCATACTGTGCTCTTTCTAAGGAGCAAGATCCTAACAGGTGGAATTAGAACAGGTGTGTTTGTTCTTGGATTTATCTTCCACCTACCCCAACACAATGGAACATATAAAAATTGGTAGGTTATTCACAACAAATATTTGGTTAGAGACACCTTAGTAGAATCCATTCATGAGTTCAAATCTAGATATCATAACCTCTAAGTGTTTGGACGCTAGTTGACAGCTCAGGGAAGTTCACTTTGTCCATCTCATAGCAGTTGTGGGCTTCATGTAGGTTCTTAACATTTATGGTAGATTTAATTGGTAGTTGCATGATCTTCATAATTCTATTATTTTTGATGTAAAACTATCATTGTGTGGCAACATAATGTGCTAAAAAATGATCCTTTGGCTACATTATGTGTTGACTTGAATTACTCATGGACTATCCATATTTTTCTTTAAACTTTCTAAAATATATATCATAAGAAATAAACCATATAAAAAAAGATAATCATATCTACATAAATCAAAAATCAAAATAAAATTACTCTAATAAATATAGTAATATATAGATATCATGTATTTAAATTATTTTGAGTAGGAATATACAAGAGATAGTTTCAAAAATGCATAGACTAGGAAAGGCTATAGGTAGATAATAGGTGCTCAAAACATGCCATTTTTGGGTCTTATCACACCCCCTAACTTAAGATGTTATTCATCCTCAAGAAATATTTCTTTACATATCAACTTCACATACAAATCTAAGGTCTAATGGTTCCTAATAACCACTAGACCTCTCACCATAGAAGCCATGTTTCTCTTCATATTGTGTCTATTTCCCATCTTCATTTTTCTGATCTAATAGTTGTTTTCCTTCCCAATATGATATAGGATGTCAGAATGGGGAATGTTGGAACATAATAACTAATAGATTCATCCCTTTACTTCTAGAAATCTTGATGTATGTATTAACCTGATCAAAATATGTTGTTAGATTATAAAGTGAGTATGGCTCCCTTTTCTTCAACTCTATGGTGAGTTATTCCCACCTAAAAATGTACGATTTGTGTCTATCTACTCCCATAAAAACCCTTAATCCCAAGTAAAATTTTATATATTTCCAACTAATATTTTAAAAATGAAAAAGAAATATTTGCTCTATTCATTAGGTGGACCAAGTCCTAAATTATGTCTTCTGGAATTTTGAATTCCCCTCTAAAAATTAATGTAGTTTATTGTTCCTTATTATTTTAGTCTATCATTTCTTGGTTTCTTCAACACTCATTAGCTATATATGAGGAAAATTCATTCCATAAAACATCCCCTATATACAATTTGGTGTTCCAATCTAGATCATGAGGCACAAAATTGTTGTGGATATAAAATTCACATAATTAGGATAATGTTTCTATTGAGCTATTACTATACACATAAAATAAATCTCTAGGATCTAAAACGTCACATGGAAGATCACTTAGTAGCTATAGGTTGGGAATGAACCATGAGTCATGGCTATTTAGGTGTTATAGGTTGGGACTTAGTTGTGATAATTGGGTCCTATAGTTGTGATACTATTACTAATGATGTATCCAATCCATGACCTTCAATCTCCATAAACTTCTTTCTCAATAGCTTAATTTCTTGTAATGCTTTCTCTAGAGTTAGAAATTATTGTTGTAAGGATGCTACAAGATCTTCTTATACTACATCTTCAGACTGTGCCTGTATTTTTTCATTCTATTCAACCTGTTCCTCTTCCATATATTCCTTAAATAGATGTTTTTCCTTAATACTTTAAACTAACTATTATTTTTCATCAATTCAACGTCCTTATTCTTCAGTTGATTGCTCCTTATCATCTATCTTTGTATCTTCTAAACTGTAGGAGGTAGAAGCTCTATATTGTTAGAAGATGGAACATTAGTTTCCTTAGATTCTTCATCATATGATGATTCAATAATGTGAATTATAGTAGGTTTATTATATGATGGTCTCTTCTAAAATTTTTGTTTCAACCTATGAGATCTACTTTTATATACTTGTGGATGTTTGGCTTTCTTGGGAGCTCTAGGTTTTGTAGTAGCTTCCTCATTTAATGCATCTAATTAATAAGATTTAAGGACCAATTTTATCTTCATCCTTGTTATTTTATTATCCCTTGATGATTATTATATAGGTTCTTGTGTGGCTATATTTTCTTGTGTAATTACAGGTTCTTGTGTAAGGGGCATATCCACATCTGCTTCTAGAGGTATATCTTATCTTTATTCTCCTTCAATATCCTATATAGCTTCCTCCTTGTCTTCTGATTATTTTTCCATTTCTACTACTATTTATTAAACCCTCTTCTTTATCCCTAATTTCTACTATTGTAGGCAATTTCAAAAAGTGTTTCCAACTTAGGTTGGGACTTTTTGTACATAGGCAATATTGGATAATTATTTGAATCAAACAGTGATGGCTAAGCAATTTTAGATTACCTTTTTGTTACTCAATGGCCATTTTCATTAACATATTAAATAAAAAATTTGGAACATTATTCTAATACCATACCTTGAGTGATTCAAATATTTGAAATGGGTTCCAAGCAACATGGAATATGTAACTTCACATGTAAAATATCTCACAATGAAAACAACTACTCTAGCCCATACTTATGGTAACAATAGTCCTCTAGTCCCTTGTTTGGAGGATCTTAGGAATTAATTCCATTGGTAAAAGGTTTGTATTTATGCCTCTATGTTGAGTTTCTCCTTCCACAAGTATCTAGTGTGGGGTAACCCAAGCACCTACTGATAAGTGTCTCAGTTATCTTCATTTGCATGTCATTTATAGTAATCAAATCATATTGAATGAACTAGAAAATTATTCAATTATACCCTATCATAGTTTTTTAACTTCTCAAAATTTGTTAGCTACCCTACATTTTAGAATATTTCCATGACATCTAGTTTCTCTAGTAGAGGTGTGAGGTTTATTGGTTCATGTCTCATATAATCACTGCCCATAGCTACTAAATTTGGTAGGCTATTTAGAGTGAATTATTGAATTAGGAGTTTGAGAAAGTGAAAATGTCAATGTATGTTGTTGTATTTGGGTATGAAAAATGGTAATGCAAGGTTTTTCATATTTTAAGGCTTAAATTTCACCTTTTTAGTCATTTAATACCCACATCCCATAGCATCAGGTGGTTATGCAATATTAGATTTGTAATTATAGAAATCATCCCCCCAACTAATAGATCACTCTCCCTCGAGTGATATGAGATTTTGGCATGTGTGGTAGGTCAAATTTTATGAATGGTGATGGGATTTTGGTAATGGGAAGGATTTATTGGCTTGTTTAATGGAAAAATAATTAAGGGGATTGTTATGGCTATGATTGTAGTAATAATTACTCAATTTTAATAGTCATGATAGAATAATTAATATGTTTAAAGAGTAGATTAAATATATGCATTTGAAAAAGTAAAATGATTACCTTAGTCATCATGATTAGTTATTACTTGGATATGTGGAGTTATAAAGATATAATGTGGATGATGTCATTATACCATCGTGTAGCGAAGAAATGGTGGCCAAACATGATGTGGATGGATAAAGTGGTAGTTTTTGAAGATGATTAATGACCATGGAGGATGATGCTAACCATTTGAAGATGGATTATGTTGGATAGTTGTCAATTATGTCTCTAATGTGGCCAAGGATGTTGATGAGGAGTCATGTGTTTTATAATGACAATGACAAAGTGTGCTTCAATGTGCTTCAGTGTTAATTCATGGTTATTGAATGTTTGACTTAGTGAGATAAGTGATGGTTGTTATTGATGGTGTGGTCATGCTGTATAGACCTTATGGGGTGTTATGAGTGTTTGGAGTGGTTGTGAAAGTGAAATGAAATCATTAGAGTAATCATATGAAATTCTAGGTTCTCCTAGTCATCTTGATAAATCATGTTGAGTGAGTACATTGATGAGATTATCATTCACACATATGGTAGTGTCAGAAGGAGTTGGTCACATGGGTTTGATCAATTTTATGCCAAGATTTTATGGTCCAAGCTTTAGGTCATGAGATGGTGTGTAGAAAAAGTTATGGTAGTGCAAAGTTGGTTTCCTAAGAAGATTTCATCAGCTTCCATACTTAGCCAAATTCCAATATCAAGTGGCCATTATTTAGGGCTACCAAGTGTCAAACCCTCAATCAATCAGATCAAGGATCAATAGTGAATGCAAGGTTTCTAAGTGTCAAAGCCTCACTTGATCAGATCAAATACCTAACGATGAGTATTGAATTATGCAGATGGAGATCTAATGGTGAGTGCTCAATCATGAAAATGGAGATATAATGATGAGCATTCAATTGTGTAGATGGATATATAATGATGAACATGAATTTTATAGGTCAAAGGATCATTAAATTTAATGCATTAGTCTCATGTTTAATAATCATGGTGAATTGGTAGTAGATCAATGTCCCACATTTGATTGTAAGTTTAGCAGATCAATGGTATGTGTTTGATCATGTAGATCAAAGATTGATGACATGCATTTAATCATGTAGATGGAGATCAATAATGTGAATCAATTCAATAAGTAAATAAGATCAAATTGTAGATGAGGTTGTCAAGTGGTGTAAAAGAATTAACTAAATGGAGACTGACATTAGGGTACATAGAAGGCACATGGGGCTGTCAAGTGGTGTAAGAGTGTTAATTGAAAGGAGACTTATAGCAGGTACACAAAAGCCATACAGTGCTACCAAGTGTCACATACTTGGAAGCCCAGATCAAAGATCAATGCATAGCATTAAAATTCAAGGCTAAGAGGCTTTTAAGGAGATGGACATAATTAATTTCATCAATTTTATATGTGGTATGAGATGAAGACATGTGTCCAAATCTTTTTCTTTAAAAATGATAGTTGGAATTTGAATATTCAGATTTACAAAGGAAAACCAATACACATTGTTTTGTTTATATATTTTTATGGAAGATGAATTTGAAGGTGGTATAAAAAAAAAATTGTAAAGGACTCCAAGGGATATCCATATAAGTTGGAAAAAGGTTTGAATATCCAAACTATTATAGTTATTGAGATCCAAAGTCAACTGAGGGTTTGACCATCTTTTGCAAGTGACTCAAGAAGGATGTTTGAGATTTTCTTGATGGTGTTTAGATGCTTCAAAGTGAATTAAATTTTTAAGAGTGTTTTAGACTCCATTTGGACCTTCTTTATGGATTTTTAAGGTTTTATTAGTCCATCTTTAGTATGAACAAATGCTTATAAGTTGACTATTTGTTTGTTCATGGTGTTCTTGTGTACAAGGCTACTATTTGAGCAGAATTGGAGCATCCAATTATTTTTAGGTTGTTATATAAGTGCCAAATATTTATGAGAAGGTATTGGATGTCATGTTATGTCCCATATCAGATATTACGAGTCAAAATTATTTGATTATATTTTGATTGTGTGTGACTAGTTTGAGTGGTCATCTTGAGAGAGTTATTTTGAAGTTATTTAGCCCATGTGATGATGACAAATAAATTTGGTTTAGGTCATGGAGAAGTTATCCATATGGTTTTTTTCATGATGTTATGTGATAAAATTGATAGTATTCTCTAGTTCTATAAGACTATGTTTTCTGTGTGTGAAGGCCTAAATTGTGAGTAAGCTAAAAGGCTTGGATCAAAGTGTGAAATGGAGTTTCAGGTAATGTGGATTTATATGGATGATAAAAGGGACATATTCATGTAATATATGAAGTGTTTGAATCATTGGTGAAGGATGAAAGTAGACCAAGGAGTCCAAGTTTTAACATGTACATGGATAGACCTATTTTCTTTAGGTCTCAACTAGGCCGAATGGAGGAGTTGAGTCTTATTGACTTTGGCCAACCTATATAGTGTGTGTTTCTCACATGTAATATGTGTATGAACATATTTTAAGTATAATTCAAGTGGATGAAGGATATTTTTTGACCAATATAATTGAAGGCCAAGTATGTGGTATAAGTACAAGGGCTAATTGGCATATTTATGCTAATAGTGTGTGTGAGGAGCCAAACAAAAGAAAGAACCTTTGAAAGAGAAGGTAAAAGTCATTGAGGACCATTAAAGAGTGAATATGATCAGTCATATTTTTTTATCAATTTGATGTAGGTGGACACATAGGTAATTGGACCTATTGATCCTAAAAGAGGTATATTGAGAGAGTAAGCACTAGAGGTTGTTTAAGAGAGATTGAAGAGTTGAGATGTGAAAGACGAGGAGAGTGAGTGTGTCTAGTGGATGGATTAAATAGTAGAACAAGTTGAGGATTGTGTGTATGACTTATAAGTCATAATTCTAATGTCATAATAGTTTACTTACAGGTTTGTAGATTAAGGATGAGCAAAGAGGTCTAGAGTGACCCAAAAGGGTGTTTTGGATGCATTGCTTGTGTGTGCAAGATTTTGACATTGTAAAGGGGAAAGAGTGAAAATAAAGGATTTCATCATCATTTGAGGAGTAGTAGTAGGTATTCAAGGTGATTTGATTTTCAAGGTAGTTGAGTGGGTGCATGGTTTCCTAGGGGGTTGGTTCCTCCTTGCAAGGTGAAGCTTGCAAAATTTTAATTGTGTGGGTGCTCAACTAGATAGGGGTTTTACCTCCTTATCTAATTGGTGTCTCACTAAATGTGTTTCTTTTTGTTATAGGATAGTAGTCTAATTTTAAGTTCCAATAAGTTTTCTTCCACAAGAGTATTTCTCACATATGTCATGTGTTACATTCTTGATCTTGATTTATCTTACTTTCTCATTTAAATGGTTATTTTGTATGCTTCATGATTGTATATGTTGAATGGTTAAAATTTTATAGTTGGAATTGGATTATCTTTTATCGTTGATTCACCCCCCCCCTCTCAGTGATTGTACCTCTAACAATTGGTATCAGAGTTGGACCTTCTTTTCAAGTTTAACCACTTGAAGGTGATCTAAGGTACAATATGGCTATTTGTGAATTTCAAAGAGATTCATCTATTTGTAATAATGAAATTGATGATGATGAAGTTTTCATAGAAAAATAGAAGTATGTAAGAGCAATGAGATTGCTGCTTGGATTTCAAATGTAGTCAAATGAATTTTTGATTAATAATGTTTCAAATGATTATGACTATAATCAATTTAAAAATTGTATTCTACTCTTGGATAAAGAAGAAATTTTTTCAAAGGAAGAAGACAATGTGTGATGAATAATGTTTGAATGATCTAGAAGAAGGAGAGGATGAAGTTATCCTTGAAGCTGAGGTGAATATTAAAGTTGATCATGTTAGAGCCTTAGATAATTTAAAGTATCAAAATAATATGAATCATGATTTTAAATTCATGGTGAAGGCTCTTAAGGAACAAGTACATGTCTTGAAGAGTGACCTAGTCAAAGAGTGTAAAAAGGATAAGAAGATCATCAAAGATCTTAGAAATCAATTAAAAGTTTTAAATGGTATCCTAGAGTCAAGAGAAGAAGAATACAAACATATCAAGACTCAGATATAAAAATCTAATGTGAAGGTGAGTTCAAAACAAGGTGAGCATGTTGAACTAAAGACCAATCTTGATTCCTTGAGAGTAGAGCATAAACAACTCATAAACAAGTTGGACAAGCTAGAAAAGAAACATGTGAAACCTAAGCAAGCTAATAATAATACTAATACTAATAATAATAATAATAATAATAATAATAATAATAATAATAATAATAATAATAATAATAATAATAATAATAATAATAGTAAAAGAAGACCAATAAAATAGATCAATGCAATGAGGCATTCATCTCAAGTTCAATGTTATGCTTGCAATCAGTTTGTTCACTTAGAAAGAGAATGCAAAAATCAAGTAAACTTATCAAAGGGAGTTCATAGTTATCATTAAGCAGAAGGTATGAATAATTTTGTTTGTTTTAGTTTTCATCATGTTGGTCACATTGAATAATTTTTTTCATGTAAGGTTGATAGGCTCTCAAGTAATGAAAAAGTGTATGGACCTCTTAGAATGTAAGGAAAAGGTCAAACATGGATTTAGAGACCTAAGTCTATTAGGAGGGATCAGTTTGACACCAAAGATGGTTTGTTTTCCATGATATACATGAAGTAATATCAAGAGTTTATGTTGTCTGAATGCATTGAAAAGATATTTAAAGTAAATAATAAATTTATGGACCCATTCCAAGTCAGTTTGATTTGAAGGTAGGAATACAAGTCAAATGAGAGTATGGAGATATGGGAGTATCCTTAGTTTTGGGACTTTTAGTCTCTCTATATCAAGGGGGTGTCTTTCTCTAGGCTTGAAAAAGACAATTGTTAGCAAGAGGAAGCATGATGAATGATATTTGGGTTTTGGTTGATGTTTTAGGACAAGAAAGGTAGGATATGAAGGTTTCTTGGTGTGAAAAAAAGAAAGGAGGTTTCATGATTTGAAGATATTTTGTGTCTAGTTTGAAGATTTTTGTGTGCTCTTAGGTCTCCCATTTTGTGCTTAAGGGTATGAATGTCTAAAACCTATATGAAGCATGTATGGGTTCCCAAAGGAATATAAGTTCAAAATTTGATCTAGAAGTGTGTATTGGTGACCTCAAGGTGTGGAAGAAGTATCAATAGTTGGCATTGAATGAAAGGTGGTCAGTTTAGCAAGAAGCTATGGTTAAGAGGAATAATTGGCTAATGAATTTTGGCATGCATGAGAGGGAATATGATTTCAATTTATATATGAAATTTCAATCCATGAAATTTCATACACATATAGTTATGGATGTTACAATGTTCAAGTAGGGTTACTAGGCCTCTAGGCAAGGCTAGTGAAGAGAAGAGTGGTTTTGGTCATTTTATCCAAATGATAAAGGTATGGTTTTTCCTGAATGAGTTTTTTATTTATTTTTGTGCATCTTTCTTGTTTTAATATTGGATTTTTCATTTGTTGATAATCATGGAGGTGGCTTGTGAGAGAAAATTTGAAGGCAAGTATGAAATTTCTTCATGGTCAGAGATGGTCCAAAGGTGCTCAAGGGGTGCCTAAGATTAGGATACTTAGTGGGATTCCCTCTTAATGTTTTCAAGGTGAGTTCAATTAGTTTCTAGTGTACATGTGTGTTTTTCCTTCATAGAGCTATGTATGGTCAAGAAGAGTGTTGTGTTTGAAGCATGTTTAAGAATCTCAAGGTAAGAAGTGGTATGCATATTGTTAGGGAGTTTATATGATCTCTCAGAGGTATTATTTTCCTTTTATTGGTCTTGAAAGCCTTATTTTAGGTCTTTAGGATTAGAGGAAGATCCCCCTTTGTCATTATATCAAAGCAGGAGCAATTTTTTAAAGAGAGAGAAAGAGTTTGAACATAAGCTTTATGATTGGTGTTGACATCAATAACAAAGGGGAAAACTTTTTGATAGTTATCAATGATGTCTCCAAGGTGGAAAAGGATTTCTATGAGGTTTCCTATGTGTTATAATGATAATTACAAAGTTTGTTTCAATATGCTTCAGTGTTCTTGCATGGTTCTTTAGTGTTTGACTTAGTGAGGTAGGTGATGGTTATTATTGATGGTGCGGTCATGTTTAAGAGACCCTATGGGGTGTTATGAATGTTTGGAGTAACTTTAGAAGTGAAATGAATTCATTAGAATAGTCCCATTAAAGTCTAGGTTCTCTTAGTCATCTTGGAAAATCAAGCTGAGTGAGAATATTGATGATGTCAACATTCACATGTGTGTCAGTGTCAAAAGGAATTGGTCACATGGTTCTGATAAATTTCATGCCAATATCTTATGATCCAAGTTTAAGGTCATGAGATTGTGTGTATAAAAATTTATGGAATTTTAAATTTTGTCTCCCAAGAAGATTTCATTAGTTTCCATACTTATCCAAATATGCAATATCAAGTGACCATTATACATGGCTGCCAAGTGTCAAAACCTCACTCAATCAGATCTAGGATCAATGATGAACATATGGATTCTAAGTGTTGAAACATCACTCAATAAATTAAAAGATATAATGGTGAGAATTCAATCATATATATGGAAATATAATTGCAAGTGTTCAATATTGCAAATCAAAAACTAACAGTGAGCATTCAATTTTGCGATGGAGATCTAATGATGAGCATGAAGTCAATAGGTCAAAAGATCTTGAGATTAAATGGATTGGTTCCCTATGTCATAATCAAAATGAATTGGTAGAATATCAATGGTCCATGCTTGATCATATGTTTATTATATCACTGATGTGTATTTGATCATTTAGATCAAGATTGATGGTACACATTCAATTATGCAGATGGAGATCGATGGTGTGAATTGAGTAAATAAGTCAATAAACCTAGATTTCACATGGGGATGAAAAGTGGTGTAAGGGAATTAATTGAATATATACTAATAATAGAGTACACATATGACACATAGGGCTTCAAATTGGTGTAAGAGTGTTAACTAAATGGAGACTGATAGCAGGGTACACATAAGGCATGTGGGGCTACTAAGTGTCACAATCTCAGAAGCCTAGATCAAATATCAATTACCAGTGTTGAAATTCAAGGCTAGGATACTCCAAAGGAGATATATGGATTTAATTTTATCTAGTTTTTATGGGTATGATATGAAGACATGTGTCTGAATATTTTCCATTAAAAATGACAGTTGTAATTTGAATTTTCAAATTTACAAAAGAAAACCAGTGTTCATTGTTTTCTTTATATCTTTTGATGGGAGATAAATTTGAAGGTGGTATAAAAATAAAAGTTTTAAAATAATCCAAGGGATATCCATATAAGTTGGTTAAAATGTTTGAATATATATACAATTGTAGTTATTGAGCTCTAAAGTTGACTGAGGGTTTGACCATCTTCTACAAGTGACCCACGAAGGATATTTGAGATTTTATTGATAGTGTTCGGATGTTTCAAAGTGAATTAACTATTAAATAGTTTTATGGACTCCATGAATACCATTTTTATGTATTTTTTAGTTTTGATAAATCCATATTTAGTATGAAAAAATGCTTAAAAGTTGACTATTTATTCATTCCTAGTGTTGTTGTGTACAAGGATAATGTTTGAGCAGAATTGGAGCATCCAATTAGTTTGAAGTTGTTCTATAGTCCCAAATATTTATGACAAGGTATTGGATGTCATGGTACATCCCTGATCAAATAAGGAGAGTCAAAATTCTTTGACTATATTTTGAATGTGTGTGACCACACTAAGTGATCATATCAAAAGAGTTAGTTTGAGGTTGTTTGGCCTATGTGATGATGACAAATGAATTTGGTGATGTTTATTAGGTCATTAAGTACCTATCCATATAATTTTTTCATGAGGTTATATAAAAAAAATTATAGTATTCTTTAGTTCTATAAGACTATGTTTTGTGTGTGTAAAGGCCTAAATGGCGAGTAAGCTAAAAGGCTTAGATCGAAGTGTGAAATGGAGTTTCAGGTAATGTGGATCTATATGTATGATAGAAGGGACCTATTAATGTGACATATGAAGTATTTGAATCATTGGTGAAGCCTTAATGTGGAAAAAGGAGTACAAGTTAAAAATGTTTTTATGGATAAACCTATTTACGTTAGGTCTCAACTAGGCCTATTAGAATATTTGAGTCTTAAGGACTTTGGCTGACCTATATAGTATGTGTTTCTCACACGTAATGTGTGTATGAACCTATTTTGAGTATAATTAAATTTGTTGAAGGATCTTTGTCGACCGAGATGAGTGAAGACCAAGTGTGTGGTATAAGTACAAGGCTTAATTGGCATATTTATGCTAGTAGTGTGTGTGAGGACCTAAGTGAAGGAGAGAACCTTTGAAAGAGAGGTTATAGGTGATTTAGGACCATTAGAGATTGAATAATATAATTCATGATTGTTTGATCAAGTTCATATAGGTGGACACATAGGTCATTAGAACTAATGAGCCTAGAAGAGGCATATTAAGTGAGTAAGCCCTAAAGTCTCTTTGAGAGAGATTGAAGAGTTGAGATGCAAAGGAAGAGGAGAGTGAGTGTGCCTAGTGGATGTATTGAAGAGAATAATATATTGAGGATTGTGTGTATAAATGTAGGTCATAATTATGATGCCATAATAGTGTACTTGCATATTTTTTATATTTAGGATAAGCAAAGAGGTCTAGAGTGATCCAAAAGGGTGTTTTGGATGCATTATTTGTGTGTACAAGATTGTGAGAGTGTAAATTATTAAAAATATATAATATAGAGTAATATTAATGAATTAAAGATATAAAAATAAAATGTAGAAAACACAACACAATAGAGACATGGATTTAACTTGGTTCACCCAATATGGGCTACGTCCACACAGAAACAACCAATCCTTCTTATTATTCAGTCCAAAAAATGAAGGGATAAACCTACAATACAACCAATATCCTCTTCACTCACACACCATATACCACCATGATTAAAATTCCCTCATATCAAAGGAGGGTTACATATTAGGGCAAAGAATGCATAAACATAATTTATACCATTAGATCTGTAACCTAATAGTGAACAGTATAGATTTACTATGAAATTACAATATTTTATAATGAATTTTTAACAAAATTTCTCTTTGAGGATGCTTCCCCCTAACCTCCACTAGGGGGGGCTTCTAATTGGTTCACTACCCCTATTGGACCCCCATAGAAACCATAGGGGGTCTTTGCCCCCTCCACACCCCCCATGTTAGGAACCAGGCACTATAATAAGATAAGGCTCCACCATCCAACACAAAGGGGAAAGCATAAAAACAAAAGAGGTCATCATTAGTTGAATATTATTAATAGGTGTTCAAGGTGATCTTATTTTTAAAGTAGTTAAGTGGATGCTTGGTTGCCTAGGGTGTTTGTTCCTCCTTGTAAGGTGAAGCTTGTAAAAGTTTAGTTGTGTGGGTGCTCGGTTAAATAGCGATTTTAGCTCCTTATGGGAGGGGTGTCTCACTAAATGTGGTTCTATTTTTATAAGATAGTAGTCCAATTGTAGGTTCTAATGGGTTGTCTCCCCTAAGAAGGTTTCCTTCAAATGCCATGTGTCATGTGTTTGATCTTGATTTATCTTGTTCATTTAAATGGTTAGTTTGTATGCTTCATGATTGTATGTATTGAATGGTTAAGGATTTATAATTGGAATTAGATTATCTTGCATCACTAATTCACCCACCCCATCTCAGTGATTGTACCTCTAAAATATTCAATGTGGCTTCAATCATTTGTATAGTCTAATTGAGTGCATGTCACATGTAAGAAGAAATATATAACTCCCAAGGAGTGTAAATTCAAATGTTGCATGTAGTGGTGCCACAATTTACTTGTGTGTCTAGTAGCCTCTAAGAGAAATATTTACATAATCTTGCAAGAATGAGTAATATTTCAACCCATATATTTACTTGTCATCCTTTGTTGAAGTAATCATTTTGAGCATGTTATGAAATGAATACATAAATCCTTTTGTCAATATCTCTGTAAATGTAAAAAATAGACTTTGATGCATTCTATAGTAGCTTACAAGATGTTGGGGTATGCCTTAGCGCACCAATTTACATCCTATAACAACTTAAATCGATCATGTAGCAACAAGAATAGTTGCTGATGGAAAGAAATAAGGATGTGAAGAAAGGACTATAAGTACATGGTGATTTATTTTGAGTCTTTTTTTAGAAAGAATTAGCAAGCTAATTTTCCCCTAAGGGTTATTTTATATCGATGTTAGCTAGCCATTAAATTATTTTTCTATATAACATCCATCACCAATGCTTGAAGGTTTCTATTTTTGATTTTTTTAATGTTTTTTGGTTCTCACTAATCAACTAGAAATAATTGATCAATTATAATTTTATTCATCATATACCTTGTCATGTTGCATGGTAGTACTAGCTATAGGAACCTAATTTATTCTTGTAAATTGGTGAAGAAGGGTTTAAATAAATACCCTTTTGTTATATGAATAGTGTCATCCTTGTTTTTAGAGAGAGACAAATTATGTTCATCAAGAAGATGGAAAGTGAGATTTTCCTTAGAAAAAGGGGTTTTTGTATAACTTGGATTGATGGACACTAACTTGGAGATGAAAGTGGACATGGGAAATGGTTTGAAAATTAACATATCCATTATTAAAATCCTTTTCTATTTCATATATCCTAATCCATCTAGTTTGGAGCTTGCCCTTATGATCTTTGTATTTGAAGTAATAATGTAAATCCCAATCTCATGGTTGGAATGCTTGAGTCTTGATGTGTTTATCATTACATATAATTCTTTGTTGATGCACAACTTTAGTTTAATGAAGTGCCTCCTTTTGAAGTTCATATAAATCACTCAATTGGATGATTATATCTCATTTAGATTGTGATAGATCTAAACCCAATTCTATTGGTGTCCTTAATGTCTTATGTTCAAACTCAAATGGCAAAAGAGGCTTTTTAACATAAACTAGTTCATAAGGGGTAAAATTATTGTGGCCATCCATGTAATTTGATAAGCCCTTACTACTTCATGAAGATGAGCTACCCAATCTTTCATATGCATATTGACTATCTTAGTAAAAATATTTTCCAACTCCCTGTTTGTGACCTGTACCTATCCATTACATTGAAGATGTAAGGGAGTGAATTTCTTATGTCTGATTTCATATTCTTTCACCAAATCAACCATGAAATTAGATGTAAACTATCATCCCAAATTTATGATAATTTTGCCTTAGCACCATAATATCTTCATAAAATAATTATGCCACCTTTTCATCTCTATCATGGGCTAAGGCTTTCACCTCATCCCACTTAGTGATAAATCTTATATAAAACAAGATGTACTCATTATTTCCATATTTAGGATTGATAGGTCCCACAGAATAAATACCCCACTTATCAAAATGCTCCATAACCAGCTAAGGTCACAATGGAATCACATTTTAATGTGTGAATTTCCCCATACATTGGCATTGATGACACCTATGAGTATACATTAAATAATCCTTATATAATGAAGGCCAATAGTATCCAACAATGAAGATATTGACAATAGTCATTTTGGTAACAAAATGACCCCCACAAGGTTCATCATGAGATGCCAATAGGATGTCAAAGACCTCATCCTCTCAGATGCATCTTCTCTTAACTAAATCTAGGCTAGCAAAAAAATGATATCCTGAGATATATGAGTAAGGTTTACTTTTTAGGATCATGTTGTGTCCTCTCTTAGGTGAAAAATGCTATGGGAAGCATCTTGTAACTAAATAGTTATTAATATATACAAACCAAGGTGTTTTAGTAGTCAATGCAAAAATACGTTCATCTAGAAAATAATCATAAATAATAGAGATTTACTCATTATATTATAATCGAGATAAAAAGTGTGCAACTTAATTATCTTTACCTGATCTATCCACAATGGTGATTTCAAATTCCTATAATAAAATTAAGCATATAATTATTTTTCCTATTACTTCAAGCTTGTTCATTAAATACCTAATTATTTCATGGTCTATGTGAATGAAGACTTGATATGCAGTAACTAGTGTCTAAATTTATTGATGGCATAAAGCACACCAATAAATTCTTTCTCAATTAATGTATAGTTGAGTTCATCTCCTTGAAGATTCTTACCAATTAATTAGACATCATAGGTCAAAAAAATTCCTTTTGTCCAAGTATGGATCCTAATGTAGCATTTGATACATCCGTATAGATGTGGAAATTATTTTCCCAATCAAAACCTCTAATTATAGGGGTTTTTTTTATCAATATATCTTTGAGTTCTTGAATTCTTCTTCAAACTCATTCAGCCAAGAAAAATTAGCATATGTAGAGAGAAATACAAATAATGGTACTACATTTTTGTGGAAACTATTGATAAATCATCTATAATAGCTAGCATGACCTAGAAAGCTTCTAACATATGTTGTATTTTGTGGTATGGGTAATTCCTTGATTATATGGATCTTAGTATGGTTTACTTTGATTCTTATAGGTAAAATGTGGTGTCCTTACACATTTACTTCAATCATTAACATGTATCACTTTTCATGACTTAAGGATAATTGGTGATCCTGGCATTGTTGAAGGACTTTCTCAAGGCTATTAAGGGATTATTCATAAGTTTTTCCATTTAATGTAAATTCATCCATATATGTTTCCACACAATCATGGGAGAGATCATAAAATATTATTAGAAGAGCCTATTGAAATGTGGCCAAAGCATTACATAGGCTAAATGGAAATATTGCATATGCATAAGTACCCTAGGGGCAAGTGTAAGTAGTTTTATCATAATCCTTATGTGTTATATTTATTTGGTTATAGCCATTATATCCATCAAGGAAGGAAAAATAACCTTTTTTACTAATGTATCAAACACTTTACCAATGAATGGAAGGAGAAAGTGGTCATTTCTTTTGGTTACATTTAGTTAATTTTAATCTATGCAAATACACCATTTTCCTCCCTTTTTGGGCACAATCACTAGGGGTGACATGAATTGACTAAAAAATATAGGGTAGATGAAGCCTACATTCAAGAGTTTATGTAATTTATTTTTCACTATCTCTTTGACTATAGGGTTCATTCTACATTGAGGTTATCGAATGGGTTTACATTTGTATTCTATATAGATGTGATAGGTGGATAGTTCTAGATGAATTTATCTCATATAATGATAATAAAAATCAAATGTTTCTTTTTTTTTCCTAAAACATTGTAATTATCTTTGTTTCATGTTTGAATGTCAATTGTTTATTGATATTGAGAGTTTTTTATAACAAAAAAATTTCACTTATTTAGATAGAACCAACATAGTCTCTATGTTTCCTAGAAATGGAATATACGTTCAATGATGGGGTAAGAGATGATGGAATGTTCTAATGACCATTACATCATCACATAGACTAGTTTTTGGAAGGATGTTTTAAAGAGGCCAAGGTGTGCATTCCAATATATTATCTGCTACATGATCCTCTTGATGTGTTTTGTAAGATATTGTAAAGAGCAATGTCTTATTCTTGATTTATCAATGATATACTTCAAAAAAGTGTGCATAAGGTATTTAAATAAGCTCCTTCCTCATCTATTTCTTCTACCAAAGGTGGTTGTTCCTCTTCATAAGAAAATTTGGCTGGTGGGTATAAGATTAATTTCTTTGTATCATTATTGTTTGATATTATCATATTTCAATACATGAAGCTAATGAATGTATCAGTTATGGCCAACCATAGTTTTCCTAATATAAGAGGGTAACCTCCTAAGTTTATCTTTGACTATAGTATGATGAACTCAGCTAGATAATTCCATTTATCCACATTAATGATGATGTTTTATATGATCTCTTCATGTTTAACAGTGGATTTGTCAACCATTTTTAAGACATTAGGTGTTGGGCATAGGTGTGTGAGTCCTATATTATGCATTATTTATATATTCATAACATTAATGAATACTCCCAAGTCAATTCATGTGTTAGATATGGGTTTTACTTGGATGTTAATATTGTCTATAGGACTCCATAGATCAATGTATTTTGGTGGAACTATGTTTCCCAACATAATTTTTGTAAGTTGACAAAGGAATTAGACTATTTTTAGGTCCTTTATTTTTTGGATTGGTTTATTCAAGCATAGCTCACATACATATTTGGTATATATAGGTACATCGTTAATAGTTTGAAAGAGTGTAATCTTTACCCACATAGTTTTTAGTTATCCCAAGAGGTTAAATTATGATTCTATCGTAGGATGTGGTATGTTTAGTCTCTCAAGAAAAGGAAAATGCTTGATTTTTTTGGTTTTTATGGAAATATTTTCTCAAGAGTGGTAGCGCGTGGGAGTGGATGAGTATTAGTATGATCATGTAGGGTTTCGTCAAGCGATTTAGTGATCATGGGTGAGGTGGGTTGTGGAATCATACACCTAGAGACAAGATGCACTTCAATAATATTTAGGGTATATGATTAATATTGTATTATTTAAATGGTTTATGTTTGTTGAACTAACTTATTGGTTGATTTTAGTATAGGTAGGCAATTTCATTGTCCTGGGAAGTGATTGAGTATTTGGCATTAGGGTCGGTTGTTGATTTTGCTAAAACTATTGCTACCATGGTAATCTAGGATTTTGATTAACTTAGGGTTGGTTATTTCTCCATGATTTTTGCCATGGTTGTGAATGGTAAGACCATTATTGATTATGGAGTGTCCAAGACTAGTTATGATACTAATACCAAACATATAATTTTGGGCGGGTTGCTAAGTTAGTGGATATGGGTAATTTTGGGTTTGGGGTTGCACATTGGTCTAATAATGTGATCCATAATTAGGAAAAGATAAAAATAATAATTTGGAAATTCTAATTTTGGTGGCATACCTAGATTGAATGGCCTAGGTGGCCATTATCTCCATTTTACTATATATAAGATGTGGTCTCCTTCTCCACCAGTTATATGTAAGTAAACTATTTTAAGATTTTCCTCTGTAATGCTAGATACCATTACCCAAATATCATGACATTTGAAATCTAATTTATTTTACTAATAGTCTAGAGAATAAACTATTAAGTCTTACTCTATTTCTTCTTGATTTCTCCTTGTGTGTAACATACCTAGTCGAGTATCCATATGGCTAATGATGCCTTGATTTATATCCTATAGTATATTTCATACCTATATTTTTTGAGAGTCCATTTGAAATTTATGAATTAAGTATTTTACAAATATGATTTTTATTCATGGATTATCTTGAGTAATTCTTGTGTATAGTTGTTAAATCATCAAAGTAAAATGTTGAAATATCTCCTCTAATCATTAGGTATAATCCTTTCAAATAATATTCTCTAACTCCCTTCAATAATATCAATTTGATGGATTATTTTTTCATTCCATTCTAATTATATTTTTATAGTCTGAACATGAATCTTTCCATGCAATACACTAGTGACTCATCTTCCTCTTGTGTTATCCTATTATGTCATCCCTTCTATAGTTTCTTCCAAAACAATAGTCTTTTTACTTGGACAAAAACCTCTCCTTAATTTCTTCCTAAGCTTTCCTAGTCCCATAAACCATATAATAGTTACATCTTTGATTGTTACTGGAAACAACTTCATCTTTTGAGCATCTTGGTTATAGTCATAATCTAGCATAAGATAGAAAACTCAAAAAGGAATGTATTTGGGTCTTCAATTTAATTTCCTATAAAATTAGGGAGGTAAGAATGAATTATATTCCTCATAGGTGCATTTCCTCTGGGGGTGTGGATGGGGAATTCAAAATTTGTAAACTCATTGGAATGATTTCCTTTTTGTTGGTCCTCCATGAATACTCTTTATATTCATAGATTAGAAGCTTTTTCCACCCACTCTTTGAAATCATTATCAATCTCTATATTACATAGTGTGTAGTAAATGGAGATTCTATATTTTTCTATAGGGATATAAGGTCTTATACAAAAAGGTGAAAGAGTATAAGCACTTGTGGATTCAGTGTTTTTCCTAGAAAATATCTTTCCTACTTCAATATATTATGTAGGCCTGATGTCTCTTATAGGAGATATAAGGGCTTAAAATGTTTCCCTAGTAATAAATTTGGGTGAGGATGGAAGGAACTTAATTATATATTATTGATTATGAGGTGATATAGTAGGGTTTATTAAACATGTTATAGAGGGGTCCTTTTCTAATGTATGAACCTCTTCTTCTTCTTCTTCTAAACTTCAAAATTTTATTGCCAACTTTGCCAATAATTCTTCTTTTTGTAGTTATTCTATTGATAATTATAGATGATCTTCAAAAATTTCCTCACATTCTTTAGTTGTTATGGTCTATATCTCTATCCCTATAGTAGAGGTTAATTTTTTAGGCAAGAATCTACCTAGATAATCTCATTCTCTTTGCGTGAAAATCAACCACCTTGTTTTTTTAATTTCCCTACCCTATACAGGGTTAATATGATGTGGGTATTTGGATTTTCTACTAATCTACTTGCAAAAATAAAAATTTATTAAGAATTAGGATGTTATAATCTAGAAAGTAGTGAAATTCATCTATCAAGAAGTAAATCTTTAATCTATAAATAATTAAATTAAAATATAATATAACAAAAACAATTTTCAACATTGTATATTTCTAGTGTGTGACACCCTTTCTCGGTAACGGTGTCAAAATGATGAGTAGTATTTTACCTACCAATTGATAGATGTAGTATGTGAAACCTACGCCACATGGGTTAGGGCAGCCATTGGTAACCTAAAATAACTATTTCATTAATTTTCAACTGAGGGGTGTTTATCTTGAAAGGATGATTTAATTATATGTGCACACTCAAATTTATAACTTGACTCTTACCAATTGCAGTCTAACACTTATAAAATGAAATTATATAAAATAAAAATACTCATAAAGGAATCAAGACTTGCATGAAATAAATTGATTGAATAAAATAATTGAGTTGGAATCTTCCCTAAAACTTGTTCAAACTCACACAATTAATTGTAATTTCTCACCCACACATGTAAAATTATAACACATAATTAAACAAACCAAAAAAAATACTTATTTATACTAAAAAGTAGGATCTTTACTTCAAGTCTTCCTAAGGGGGTCTTCCTCTATCATACTTGATCTTCAATCATCCTCTTAAGGGAAAAACATAATTAATTAATAATGTTGTATTTATTTATATCATGTAGCAATTAAGGATTGTTACAACAGATTACAATATCAAGATTCAATTTTTTGTTATGATTACATACTTAATCTCCAATAAATTCTTACTACCCTCCCACATATCTTCTATATTATATTTATTCTAGAGGTGAAATTTTACATTTATTTCATAACTAAAAATATAAACAAACATAGTTATAATGAGAATGTTCAACTACAGGAAACAAACCTTGGTTCTAGAGGATAGACTCTACCCAATGGAACATATAAAATCTACTAGGATATTCACAACTAAATTTGGTCTAGAGACACCTTATCAGAATTCATTCATGAGGTCAGATATAGTTATCATAAACTCTAAGGGTTTGGTCGGTAGTTGAGAACTTAATAGAGTTAACTTTCTCCATATCCTAACGGCTATGGGCTTGTTGTAGGTTATTATCATTTGTGGTACATTTGATAGAAAGTTGTATTTTTACACAATTATATTATTTTTAAAGTAAATCTCTCATTACATTCCTACAAGATGTGCTGACATAGGATCCATTGGCTACAGGATGTGTTAATACAAGATCCTTTGGCTATAGGATGTGTTAATAAAATTGCTTATGGAATATCCCTATTTTGATTTAAACTTTATAAAACACATATCATGATAAATAAACCATTTAAAAAAATATAATCACATCTACTTAAATCAATAATCAAAATCAAATTACTTTATGAAATATAGTATTATATAACTATCATGTATTTAAACTCTTTCGAGTAGGAGTACACAAGAGATAGTTTCAAAAAGACATAGATTAGAAGAGCTATAAGTATGTAGCAGGTGATCAACAAATGACATTTTTGGGGTTCAACACATGGCAATTAGTAGGTTTTATACAAAAATAGATTACAAGTTGGAAAAATTATATTATTTTGAGTGCTCAACATGAATAGACCAAATATTAGCATGTATTAATATTCATGTAAACGATGCTCAATTCAATGTCTCTTTATTAATATAACAAGATTTTTTTTTTTAGAAAATCAAAATGTTTCTTATTCATATAACCATTTTTACATGTTTGTAGGGTTGTGATTTCATTCTTTCTAAATCCTTGAGTTTTCATCATAATGTAATATTTGTCAACTAAATAACATAAATATTTAATTGTGATTTCATTTTTATAGTGATATGTTATTTGGTAGAATGTAATAATTGGATTATTATTAAAAAACATCTAAATTATTTAATTAATAAGTGAATTATCGATAATTCAAAAACATTGAATAAAAAATAACAAAATGTTATAAATCAACATATGACAAGAAGAATGAAATCATAATATTAAATTTGACAAGGTATAATCAAATTAAATATACTAACTTTGATTGAAATGACAAAATTTAATTTTTTTAATGTGTAGGATCTAACTCTGTGGAGTTTTTAAACCACCTAAACTGATAAATTGGATAAACACTACAATTTTAAAAAGTTTGAAACTTAAACTACTAAAGCATGAAATTGTCCAACATGGCATAAGATTGATTATCACTATAGCCTTAATTTTTTTGATATTTTCCTTTATTGAAAATAAATAACTTAGGTCATGATAAATTAGAACAAAATAAATTATGATTGTGTGTAGATATTTATCCTTTTGATTTGTTTGGAAGACCTATAAATAGTTTCTTCAATTTTGAAACCCTGATAGGGTTTGCAATAGCTCAAAACCTGTAAATATAAAAATGGAGTGTAATGGGTTGAGATGACTCCAATAACCACCACATTTAATAACTATTACCTATATATCCAATAATGCAAAGAGGAAAAACAATCATAACTAATTATAATGTTTAGACTATTTTGAATAATTTTATGCCTTTGACTATATGAATGCATCTAAAGATGGATTGAATACTAGTTAATTATATATTTTGGCATGGATAAAATAGGCTTTATAATTATCTAAGTACTAAAAATCATTATAATTAAAATTAGGAAGAAATTGAAAACTTCTGTCAATATACAAAGTGTAAGTGTTTATTTGCATTTAAATTTTAAAGTTGTAGAATAGGTGACTTAAGTTTTCCATTATATCAATCCAAAAGGGAAAACCCTCATGCTAAATATCCTAAAAATATGAACCAAACTTTAATATAAGGTTAAAATTGGATAACATAATGTTAAAAAGGCTAAGGATAATAACATCACATTAGGGACAAGAACATATTCCACTACTATCCCTTAATGTTTTTTCCCTAAAATAAACCATGTGTATTTTGGGTCTAAGAATATTTGTAAATATTCTTAAAGGTGTTTTTAGTGGTTGAAACATTTATATAGGCATTAGATATCAATTCATAAAATAAATAAGTCCATATAAGTGCTTAAGAAAGAGTGGGGTAGTGAAATATGTTTAGATTAAGTACTCAAGTCAATTAAATAGAAATAGGGTATAAGATGACATAATCATGTGTTCATGACCAAATTTGAGTGACTGTATGTTGGGTGAAGAACAAGGCATACTAAAATCATAGAGTATATTTTATGGACACATGTGTGACTTTTACTATGTTATCTTTTATATAATATTTTATATGTATTTAACCTTTGTAAGAATAACATTAGACTTTGGAATGTGAACAGTCCTTTATTTTGGGCATAGTGAAAGGTTGGAATATGAAGAGATAACATTGTGTAAAGCACTATAAATAACACTCAGTTGTATTTAGATATGGTTCTGATGTGATAGAGATTAATATAATGCTATAGAATGGTTTTCATATATGATTTTTACCAATGAGTGCTCTATTTTTTTTTTAATTTAATATTCATATATCTTATGCCAAATGTTCTATATATACTAAGTCTGTGTTTATTCATATTATAAGTTTGGCTTTGTCAATTAATGATGTTAATCAATTTAAATTACCTTAAATTGTTTCCTTTTTTAACTTTATGGGTAATTTATCCATGTATTAACATATTCTAGAGAAATTTCCAATAACCTCTACTAACAATAATGTGATGAGCATGGACCCTTTTTATTGAAACATGTTGAGATGGTCGCTAGGAAAAAGAGATATTGAAAGATGGTTAGATGAGAGAATCTATTTTTTTTAGAATAAGTAATGAGGAGATTCATAGTGACTATGAAATAAGTAATTCAAGAGCATATATATGGAGAGAGTCATGAAATTTCTTAGTGTGAATTACCTAGATTTTTATTTGCATGGTTATCAAGATTGGAATAATACTATTTCTAACCAAGAATGATAGAGTTTATAGATTTAATATAATAAAATTTATATAAATGAAAAATTATAAATACTGATTAGACCTATGCAATGGATTATTGGACTAGGACTAAAATTGATGGTTACATCATGGAATTTTTTGTGCATGATTATTTATATTTTAAAACTATGCAAGACTTATTTATCATAAGAATCTATGATAAGTTCTTTCAGTGACTACCTATGTTGATCAAGATGTTAGATGTGTAAAATGGTATGATTCCTACTCATACCAACATGGTTTATTCACATTGATCATTATGGGTGCTTCGGGAAACAATTTAGGTGACAATTTGGGTGAAAGTTCCACCCCAATTGATGACAAAACTTTCATGAGCCATAACTTTTGCACCGTAGCTCCAATTGACTCAACGTTTGAACCATTGGAAAGATAAGAATGAGGATGAAATCATGAGATGGCATATATATTTTATTGATTAATTTTGACCCAAAAAAACCCAATGGAAGTTCCCCAAATTTCAATTTTAGTAGTGTAGTCTAAAAATAGTAATTCCTTGAATTCTATATTGTTTTAAATCTTAGAAGTCAAACCAATTAATCTCCCTCAAGATTGGTGACCTTCCACATCCTCCCCATGCTTTCAAAATGTGTATGAATGAAGATGTAACCCGAAATGTGATAATCATATATTTGTATTGCGATCTTGAGTAATACTACATCTCTTCTCAGAGAATTCATTGTTACTGTGTTGTTTCTATGCTATTGAAATATTTATCAACCAAAACTTCATAGTTTTGGATCAGTGGTATCAGATCAATTTTTATTGAGAGTGTATGATCCTGAGGATGAGGTCAGGCTACAAGAAGCTTGGGTGGGAAACAACAGAGCTTCCAAATTTTCCACCTGTTCACTCCAAACGACTTCAAATGGTGGATGACACTAAGACATCTAATCCTTTCAAGGAAATGGTGAATGAAGCCCTCTAATGGAAACAAGCATAGATGCTATAACAATTTGCCCAAATTCTTCAAACACTTTCGATGGGAAATCTTGGCTCCGTGGCTACAGTTCCTGGCTCCTCATCCAAGGAACATCCTTTCACTGCCCCAACACCCTTCAAGGTTTAGGTAAATTTTGATATTCCTATATTTGAAGGCAAAATCAATGCTGATGTAGTAGAAAATTGGTTTTATCAACTATCTTCCTAATTATCTATAAATAAGTTCATCGATGGAGAAAATATTACTTTTTCTCTTTCGAAATCATCATTGCCCATGAAAAACTGGTGGGAAGTGTACAAAAATAGGTTCAGTATAGATGACCATGGCCTTGAGGTGGAACCTACTTGGGATGATTTTTTGGAGGCAGCAAAAGAAGAATACTATCCCATCGGAGCATATGATGATCTATACATATAGTGGCAACAACTTTGCCAAGGTAAGGACCAATCTGTTCAAGATTACACAAACACTTTTCATTCTTTGTCTACAAGATTGGGCATTCAAGAAAGTGAGAAACATAAGACTTTCAGATATTATGGTGGACTACAATGGTACATATGGGGGGGAATGGAACTCTTTAATTTGGAAACCCTTGGTGAGGCATACAAATTTGTAGTGAAGATTGAATAGAAGCATGGCAAAAAGAATACAAAGAGTCAAACCTCAAAATGGAAAAGTGACAAGGAAGGTCAAACACGAGGCCGAAATTGGAAGTAGAAGGAGTTTAAAGATAAGAAATCCTAGAAGGGGAAGGCTGGAAAATGGTGTGATTACCACAAAATTGGAACTCACTCCAAAGAAGAATGTCGATCCATCAAGTCACTACTTTTTGAGTCACAATACTTGACATCTACTACTCTTCTTCATACACAACCCACAGTCGAAGAGGATGAAGAAGAAATTATAGATGTTGAGCCTGACACCATCATCACTTCATCATAAACCCATGAGGAAAGACCAGATGACAAGGAAATATTGTTTCACTCCAAATTATGGGTAAAAGGCAAGCCTCTGCATTTCATTCTTGATAGTGGGAGTCAAAAGAATTTAATCTCTGCTAAAGTTGTGAAAATTCTAAATCTATCCATAAAGCCTCATCCAAAGCCCTACAATATTGGATGGTTGAGCCCATGGAGAGACCTCCATGTCACCCATCAATGTCTTCTTTCATATGTTATAAAACCATTCCAAGATGAAGTATTGTGTGATGTGGTCAATCTAGATGTTTGTGATGTACTCCTTGGTCAGTCATTCATGTATGAGGGACATGGCATCTATGAATCATGAACCTGAAGGATCACTGTCACTCTTAGAATGTGGTGCTATAGGGTACCAGAGATACCACCTCCCACATTTGTCTCCTTGATTAGTGCTAAGTAGTGCAAGAGATTGGTGGAGGAGATAAAGCAATTTGTTCTCATGGTGGTCAAAACACAAAAATCCAAGAAGGCTAATGTTGCAGTCCTAGCTACACTATCAACACAATAATAAAAGTAGATAGGATGAATCACAGGAGAATATGATGACTTATTCAAGTCACCCACAAGATTTCCACTACATTTCCAAGTAAAACATTCTATTGATTTGATCCCAGGATCATCTTTGCCTAACAGTCATGTGTATCGCAGATCAGTTTTAGAGAATGATGAGATAAAAAGATATATTCAATAATTGATCTAAAAGGGTCACATTAGGCCAATATCTTCACCTTGTGGTAGCCTAATTGTCTTGGCACTGAAGAAAGATGGAAAATGGAGGCTTTGCATTCACTACTGAGCCTTGAATAAAATCTTTATGAAGAATCACTACCCTCTCCCTAGGATTGATGACCTACTGGACTAGTTCCGTGGTGTGAAGTTCTTCACCAAAATTGATCTCAAATATGGTTATCACCAAATTCCCATTGATCCCACTGATGTCTAAAAGACTGCATTCAAATCTAAGGAGGGACTCTTTGAATGGTTAATTATGCCTTTTGGCTTAACTAACGCACCTACAACCTTCATGACGATGATGGATGACATCCTATGACCCTTCACCAACTCATTCATGGTTGTCTACTTATATGACATACTCATCTATATCAAACCATGGGAAGAACATTTGCAACATGTTTTTAAGGTGCTTCAAACTCTTTAGGAGCACAAGTTGTATGAAAATATTGACAAATGCACATTTAGGATGACAACAATTAAGTACCTCAGGTACATTGTGAATGAGGAAGGGGTCCATGTTGATCCAGAAAAGATTTGGGTTATTCAAGAATGGCCCACACCAAGGACCCTCATAGAGCTTCACAGCTTTTTGGGTCTTGCAAATTTCTACCGTATGTTTGTTCTTGGATTTTCACATGTTGCTTGGTCACTAACCCAAGTGACTAAAGGAGGAGATAAAGCTACATTTTAGTGGGGTGAAATACAACAAAGGGCATTTGAGAATTTGAATAATAGACTCTACTCAACCCCTGTTCTTTCCTTCCCATATTTGCATCAACCTTTTGAGTTGATGATAGATGCATCTAAATATGCCATGGGAGCTGTCATCATGCAACATGGCCATCCTGTTGCATATCATAGTGAAACTTTCAATGATATAGTCAGGAAATATCCAACATATGATAAGGATCTCTATGCCATTATGTAAGCTTGCAAATAATGGAAACACTACATCTTGGGGAAAGAGACAATCATCCACACTGACCACAAACCATTGGAATTCATCCAGACGCAAAGCAAACTATGAAATGAGAGGCACCAAAAGTGGGCCACATATCTTCAGCAATTCCACATGATAATAAAACACAAAAAGGGGAACTCAAATACAGCTACAAATTGTTTGAGCCGCCCACCAATTACTGCACTCATAACAATTCTTGACCTGTGCAGACATGAGACTGCCACTTGGGGTGCTCTATATGAAGTAAATCCTACCTTTGCTGATAAATATCAATCACTTCAAAAAGGTAAACACGTTTCTAATTTTTATTTGCAAGATAATGTCCTTTGTCATATGGGACACATTTGTGTTCTAGTTTTAGATCAACAAAAGATGATATGGGAAGCACACTTCAATAGGACAGCTGGACACTTTGGTATCGAAAAGACATTGGTTTTTCTTCAAAAACACTTCTACTGGCCCCATATGTGAAAGGATGTGGAAATATATCTCAAATATTGCACCCCATGTGCAATAGCCAAGCCAACAAATAAGAAGCAAGGACTATACACACCATTGCCAGAACCAACCAGGCCTTAGGAATCTATCTCAATGGATTTTCTCTCAGGTTTTCCCACTTCAAATCATGGTAAGGACTGTATTTTTGTGGTATTTGATCATTTTTCAAAAATGGCTATCATGATTACTTGTAAGAAAAATATATCTACTGAGGAAACTACTCAACTATATTTTAGTCATGTATGGCTACATTTTGGTCTCCCCAAGTCCATTGTCTCAAATTGAGATAGTAGGTTCTTGAGCATCTTCTAGTCCACTCTATGGAAGATGATGGATACTAAGTTGATGAAGTCCATAGCCTTCCATCCATAGACTAATGGTCAGATAGAGGTGGTAAACCACTTGATTGTTCACAAGATTTGTATGTATCACTCCAAACATCCACACACATGGGATGAGGGACTTCTTTTCATATAACATGTATATAATCAGGCACTGCATAGCTCAACTAAGTACAATCCATTCCAAGTATGTTTTGGGTTCCAACCCATGGCACCAATTGATATAGCTATTCCATTTTCCACCATGGAATACACACCTCATGGAAGATCTGAGGCAACAAAAACAACAAATTTTATTGAACAAGTGTAACACATCTAGCAACAAGTTCATGACATCCTAGAGAAGATGAATCAGAAGTATAAGCAATGCCATGACAAACATAGGATTGCACACCATTTATTGTGGGTGACAAGGTTTGGTTGCAGCTTTAGAAGGAAGGACTTGTAGTCCCACACAAAAATATTTAGCCTCTGTGATATTGTCCCTACACCATCACCAAAAGAGTTGGATAAAATGCTTTTGAGTTGAACCTACTAGCCTACCTTGGTCTGCATCCAATATTCAATGTGGAGCTCCTAAAACCATATCACCCACCTCTATTAGGCACTTCAGTTGTAGTAGAACAACTAGACATTGATGATCTTGATCCATAGATTTTTTATCTAGTGGAAGAGGATCAAATTGTGGATACCTAGATGAAGACAACAAGAGGATGCTCTATTCCACTTTATCGGGTGGTCAAAAGGGGCCAGCTTAGCCACCAAGGTGAGTGGCTCACAGAGAATCAAATCAAGACACAACTATCACACCTAATGGGAAATATTGACATAATTGGGAACATTTCTTTTCAAGGAGGGAGGAATGCTCTAGGAAAAAATTTAGGTGATAATTCGGGTGACAGTTCCACCCCAATTGATGACGAAACTTCCAGGAGCCATAACTTTTGCATCGTAGCTCCAATTGACTCACCATTTGAATCATTGGAAAGATAAGAATGAGGAGAACATCATGAGATGGAATCAAGCTTTTATTTATGAGTTTTTACCCCCAAAAACCCAATGAAAGTGCCCCAAATTTCAATTTTAGTAGTGTAGTCTAAAAATAGTAAATTTCTAAAAATAGTAATTCCTTGAATTTTGTATTGTTTTAAATCTTGGAAGTCAAACCACTTAATCTCCCTAAATATTGGAGACCTTCCACATCCTCCCCATGCTTTCAAAATGTGTATAAATGAAGAGGTAACCCAAAATGTGAAGATAGACATCTCTTCCCAGAGATAAGCATATATTTGTATTGCGATCTTGAGTAATACTACATCTCCTCTTAGAGAATTCATTGTTACTGTGTTATTTCTATGCTATTGAAATATTTATCAACTAGAACTTATAAGTTTTGGATCAATGGGGATGCTTGTGATGTAAAATTTAATATTATAGAGCTAATAATAAAAACATAAACTTGAACCCAAAATATGGAGGGTGAAAAGAGATAGAGCAGGAAGAAAATTCTAAGATTGGAAAGATAACTATGACTTTAAAGAAGATGGAATAAAGTGAGTAATCTAGACTTAACTCTAAATAGGAGTAAGAATAGAGTTGAAGATGTTAAATAAAGAAGAGCTTAGAGAGAGGCTACATAAGATGATGGAAATAAATAATGAAAAAATATGTAGAAGGGCCCGAGTAATAATAAGAAATAAATATGAATAATGTGGAAATAGACCTGTGTGTGTAGGAATAAGAAAGTAGGTTAATAGTAAAATAGTTAAAGGATAGGAATAGATTGAAATTAATAGGAGAGACATTATTTATACTAGGGAAAAAATATTATTGGGAATAAATTATGTTAAATTTTATAAATATCACATGTTCAAGCTGACAATAAATAAAGTCGAAGACAAAGATCATTCATTTTAGGAGTACACATACCCCCACTACAATTTATCATTTAAGAGAATAAGAAGTGCAGAGAAAGGAATAAATATAATATGGTTTGACTCCCTTATGAATATTTTTGGCAATATAAGTGTAAAGATTAAGAAAATAACAAATGAGAAAAGGCTAAAAGAGTTAGGATTCATTTTTAGGACACCTACAAAAATAGTGCACAGAAGCCTATAGTCTTATCCACTAGTGTGTAGACACCTATAGTCATAGTTACCAATACAAAGAACCCAATGCTATCAATTATAATTATGCCAACTATGGCTCTCAATTCATGCATTTTCATTATTTTAATTCAAAATGATAGGTCTACAAACCCTCAACAAAATTTATTAACATGCAACATGAAATGTTAGGTTAATGAAGTAATATGTGATGATGTAAATAAATGTGAAATCATAAGTTATTTTTCAGTTCAAGCCTTGGATTTCATTTTTAAAAGGGATGTTAATAACATATATCTTCAACAAGAAAAATAAAATATAATCACATAGTTTAAGGTAATGAAATGCACAAGCCAGACTATTGAAGATTTGAAGGATATTAGACAATGGATTACACAATTAGTCTACAAATATGATCACATATATTATGATATGATGAATAAGATTTATTTTATCATGAAGTAAAAGTACAAAGATGATTGGTCCATAGAATGTCTGTGACCGAGAATTATATTTTCCATTGTGTATTCTCAATTCTTGACTAAGACTGATGTCTGAGTTGTTTCTCTATGATTGGAACATATTGAGGAGTATTGAAATGTTCCAATATCTGGTTCCAAGGTTGAGGCTAAACTTGATGATTTTATGAGAAGATTGGATGAGATGCATGAGAGTGATAGGGCTAAATTTGCCATGTGGTGTATTTAATGTGCATGAGAAGGGAACCACAAAAATTATTATCTAAAACTCAAAAAATATATATATGTAGAGTAATTGGACATGCTACTTCAAAGGTCCATCTCTTACAATATTATATTTATAAATAATAGATTTTTTACTATAACTTTTGAAAATAAACAAATCATGATTATAAGAGTTGTAAATCTCTACAAGAATTGAAGGAATATATTAATAAGACTTGTTTTTACAGCTTACATGTAATTATCACCAACTATGAAATATGTTATTCTAGGGTAAAACATAGATATGACTAGTTTGACATAAGGTAATCTTTAGTGGATGCCTTTGTCACCTCAGTATCAACCCTAGGGTCTTATTGGTTGGGCACTATCATTTCCATAATAATAGTATTAATCCTCTTGGAATAATTTTATTCCTCAACATAAATAATATAATTGGGATCCAATATTACCTCAACAATAATATAGTGGATATTATGTGCAACCAACATATCAATGAGAATTTTTTAGACAATAGTCATAAGGATATAGTATTAGAAAAATAGATGTGGGTATAGAGGAGTTTACAAAGTAGGATACTTGGGTATATATTTGGGAGGTGGTAAAAATGATAATTGATAAGCTTCCCTACCCATGAAATTTTATTTATATGTAAAACATAATCATCATGCCCAGAATTACCAATTAATTTGTAGAGATAGATATACTATGTTTATTATAGAACTAAATGAAAACAATAAACTGAAGACTATCTACTCTTAGAAAATAAAATAGAGGAAAATCCAATGCGCAATATGAGTATAATAAATGTGCAACCTAGGGATAATGCATTTATGAAAGAAGTCACTAGACAACAACATGCAAATCAAGGAATACCATGGTTCTAAATACTATTAGATCATGTAATTAGAAAGTTTCAACTAGTTACATATATTTATCCTACTAGAGAAAAGAGTCTAATGTATCAAGTGACCCAAGTCCTATAAAATGTATAATAGAGAAATTATTTTTACAAGAATATTCAATGACCATTGATGGATAGATGTATGGGCATATTGTGCACATAATAAAGTAGGAAGGAGTTCAAATTACTTTAACATATTAATTAAATCTACTCTGTACTCTACATAATGAGAACAAATCTTGAAACATTACCAACTTATTGCATAATCTTTCAAAGTGTTCATAGTGAGGCCAACATCATACTGATAAATTTTTCTAATACATGAAAACTAAGAAACCTTGGAATGTTGAAACTCACATGGACATTAATATTGGAGGATATGAGATACCTAACATAAAATTTTATTTTAGAATTGATGTAAATATGATTTCATGATCTAATTTGGAGATTATTAATTAACTAAACTTATATTATGACTCTGTTACTTTTAATTTGGTAAACTATGGAAGAGTAGATCTAATTGGTCAGTTGGAAGACATAGAGATTAAAGTTGATGAGATGAGTCTACTAGGATACTTTTAGGTTTTAGATATGAAAATAGTTGAGACCCATTATCCTACCTTGATAGGTAAGAAATGGGCTTATTATAGTTAAATGATAATTAAAAAAATGTGAAATCAATTAGAGGAACACCAGGGGGATAAGATATTTCTTATCTCATTGAATAAGTCAGAGTAGAATCCCTAAATTAATTTATAGGAACTAGAATCACCTTATGCATAAGGGGATTAAAATTTGTTTAAACTCAGCACTGATATGAAGTAAACTACTGGCGAGATATGAAATGTCATTTTCTTGACTCATATATTTACTAACATATATAGTCGTAGATAATTGAGTAACCAATTTACAAGCCTATACTAACTAAGTCTACAATGTCATATTTTCAAATGGGAGGTTGTGTCTCCACATATGTATGATCTCCAACCATGTCTAAGGTGGAATTTTTATATAACATAGGTGTAATAGACATGGAATAAATATAACCCATATGAGAAGTCATCATACCTTGGGAAGTAGCTTCCTTCATCAATGGTGAATCAAATACACACATGTTGAAGTGGGTGTGAGAAGACCATGAGGTACATCCTTTGAGAATGTATTTGTTACTAAAATTAAATTACCTTAGTATTTTATAACTAAATATCTCAATGGATTTATTCTAATATTAAATCACCATGTTTTATATCCAAATCAAAAATTTAGTGCACTTAGTTATCAATTTAAGGGAATTGTTGTGATATGGTGGTAAGTTCATAGAAAACCAAATTGATGCAGGAGCGTCAAGAAAAAATAGGTGTAGGTATGATTCATGATGAGTTTTTGGTTTAGAATATGAGAAGGGTCATGATAGGACTGTTAGAGATACATGAGTTTTAGTATTTTAGTGACTTTTGGTAGATTGGTATCAAAGGAATAAAGATTCTACTAGGAAATAATACAACCAACTTTCATGAAAAAATGTACTTTTATTTTTGATAATTTATTTATCATTATGCATATGTTATATTAATAAAGTTAAAGTAGTATTTTAAGGTGGATTTATGAACCATTTAGGTCATTAAATATAATAATTTAGTGGGAAAACAAGCAAGAACCCTAAGTCTATGGAGAAGGACTTGAGACTATGCAAAAAGAGCCTAAAGTAAAATAGTGAGAAAAGAGCATAAAAGTTTAAAAGGAAAGATATTTAAAATATGAAAGAAGTTATTAAGGATTGAATAAGGTGAATAAAATTTTAATAATCCTTACAAGATGAAATAAGTATAGGTATAACTTATTTAGGCTTGTCAAGAGAGAGAATATTGGTGACCCAAGTGTGGCACCTCAAGAAATTAATGAAATGGTGACCTTAGTGAGACAACTAAGAAAAATTGGTCATTGGTGACTCAAGTAGATAAAGTGAATTAGAGGAAAATTTCATATTTATTAACACAAGAAGACCACTATAAGATATTAAGACAAAATTAAGAAAAAAAATCCAAAATGGAAAGAGAAATACCTAAGTTAAGAAGAATGAGAGATGAATTAAAGATGTTTGAGCTCATGGTGTAGTTGTGGTTAAATAATAGAGAATAATAATTTTGTTAGCCAATGAAAATAAGAATGAAGTGTATTATAGAGTTGTTTAGGAGGAAAAAATAAAATGTCAAGATAATGGCCTATAGAGGCTTGAAGAGCAAAGAGTTGCCAAGTGAGAAACAGGAAAAAGAAGTTGTGAAGAGAGTTCTCATTATGTAATACATGAAGGAAGATAATTAAAAATTTAATGCAAATAGGAAAGTTTCCATGAAGGAGGCACTCATAGAGACATGTTGGTCTCTTGTTTAATACTCTTAACATTATGTTTAAGCTTATGTATTCAGGTATGAAAAATCTCATAGAGAAGATCAAGAATAAGGCCTTGAATTTTATAAGAGTTGGGGAAATCAAAACACCCATCAAGATGAATAAGATGATAGATGAAAATAATAGGTTATTTAACCCCACAAGAAGGATATTGAAGATTCTCAACATTCTAATGAAGATATAGATGAGCTGGAGTTATATTATGCCTTATAAAGAATTTCATTCGAAGAAAGAGAATAAGCTCATAAGAAAGAGATGATTATAAGAAATGAAGACATGAGGATAAATATGATCATGCAATAGTCCTTTATGGAGGTAAATGAATGTTTTCATCTTGATTTTGATTATGTATATGAAAATAAGGATACTTATATACATGTTGGGATAAATAAGAGAAAAGTTAGACTCTCAAAACTTTAAAATAATCATGGATATATTTTTCTTAAGTGGCTTGAGAAAATATAAGATGAAATGAAGAACATAATATGTAATCAAGTAATTATCCAAGATGTAAATTTAGGTAAAAAATAGGTAAAATAAATTAAGTAAATTTTAGAGCTCAAGTGGAATAAATATTATAAGTTAAGGCATGAAGAAAAGAGGCATGAAGGAGGTGCTCAAGATCAACAATTAGTTTGTAGATCCAAAAGAATAAGTAAATCAATGTATAATTACCATCCCAAAGCTATGAAGAAGAAATTGTGGATAGACAAAGGTAAGAAGGAGATAAAAATGAATTAAGATGAAATACATGATGATGAAGGCATGTTTTCAAATAGCACAAGGGAAATGAAAGGTAATCAAATTGATTGTGATGGTAATAGTAGTGATCTATTGAGTGAGATATTTCTAAGAGAAGAGAAACTATAGAAGATTATGATTGGAAGAACTAGTATACATCCAAGAGAATGGTTTAAGTGGACATTTGAAGGTGAAGATGATGATGAAGTAACACTAATTGAAGAAAACTCATTTAAACAAGAGGATAATTACCTCTTTGATAATGTTTGTGATCACCTCTCAATAAGGGAGAGAGTGATGAAGAAGTATGATAATATAGGATAACCTATGGAAAAATATTTTGATGATATTAAAGGTATGCAATCAATCCATATAGTTGATAAGTTGAAGATGAGGGTTGAAGAGGAAAAATGAGAGGAAATAGAACAAAGGGTGACCAAGTATGATGAATAAATTGAAGAGATGAATGATCTATCATGGAGGGAAGAAATAAGGATGCTAGAGGAGTTATTCAATTGTCCAAGAAAGTTTTTGCAATAGATAATAGTGAAAATTAGGTTTTGAGGAGAAATGATAAGCTCAATGATGAGTCAAGACTCAATAGGTATAATCAAGGAAAAGACCAAGGATTTGAAAATAAAGTGGTATATTTATAAGAAATACTTGAGAAATAATGTTATGGGATGTCAAAAATAGAGTCTGGGAGAGTCATGGAGGTGGTTTGTGTAGGTCTAGAGGTGAAACAACAAAATTTAGTTCATAAACATGTGAAGAAAGAGAAAGATGCAAGTCAAGATATCATGATATATCAAGAAAAAGTAAATTAAAGTCATGAGGAGAATCATTTGAAGATTAAATAAGATTTTAAGATGGACCATATCAGTCAAATGATAATCTAAGACAATAATGACCTCAAATATGTAATAAAAAAGCAAGGAGAGTGCACACCCAATTTTAAAACTAGCCCAAGTGGTAATCAATAAGATAATCAAGTGATCCAAGTGCATGGTAAGAGGATGAATCATTTTCATGATAGTGTTACATATGAAGGAATGGAATGAAACAAGGAGAAAAAAGAATCCACAGAAAATTTAAAAAAGGAATGGAAAATATTTATATACTTCATTGAGGTTGAAAAGTAATGGACAAAGAAACACATCAAGGAAAGAATGCCAGATAAATTAAGAAGTCAAATATGCAAAGAAAAACTAGAGAGACAAAGCACAGGTGAATTGAAAAGTAAAGAGAGAGGATAAAAAAATCAAAATAAACTCAATTATAAAACAATAAATAAAAGGGATAAGTTGTCTATGAACCAGAGTTCAAATTTCTCCCACCTTGGGAGTATAATGAATGAACATCAATAAATATCGAGTCTTACTATATTTCTAGAATTCTATAAAGTCATTGAGGAGAGTTCATTAGATGTTGTTGAAAGTTCAAGAATTATTTGAAAAGGTATAATTAATTGGGTAAAACTATATTCCACCTTAGGTTTTTTTTTGAAAGTATGAAATATTTAAAATAACCCTTTATTTAACCTCTCAACCTTGCACAAGCCTATGGAAAAACAACCTAGGGTTTTTATATGGCAATGAGTATATATTTTATTTTAATCCATGGAAATTGATGAAATTTTGTAGTCATGTATTATTTTTCATGCTTAAGAGTACTATGTTGGTTTTATACCCATGTCGTATGTCCTAGTATGATATCTCTGACTTTATACTCTTTAAATAGTTAAGAGACCTACTAGAAAGAAGGGATGTAAGGATTTGAGGCATACCTTAGGAATTCAACCTTAAAAATTTTAATGAAGAAAGGGGATAAAGGGTGTTAGGAAATGGTTTTAGTTTGGATATTATTTGTGTGATTTCTACTTTACAAGGAGATTTGCACTAAGGGAGGCCTAAAAGTGACCTTAAAGAAAAGAGAAGAGATGAGTTCAAACATTTACCTTGGGAGTTGAGTCCAATAAATTTATATAAAGTAGGAATACCATAATGGTTACTTGAATAAATGTTTAATTCTCCTAGATCATGTGTGGATAATTATAGATAAGAAGGTTGATCCAAAAATAGGGTTACAAGGAATGATAAGCAAGAAAGAAGGAAAGGGAGTATAAAAGGCATTGATGAGGGAATGAGCCTTAAAATTAGGTTTAAAAAGGTTATAAAAGGTGAAAAGAAATTAGATATGGTAAAAACAAGTGGAAAAATAATTGTAATGAATAATTTAAGTGATGAAGCCTTGAGGAGCTAAATGGTTCCATGGCCTATATGAAGATGGTGAGTGACTTTTAGGAAAGAAATTAAACTAATGATCAGTGATTATTTATTTTTGATTTGGAAAAGAGTAGGAGAATGTTGATAAAGAGTATGGTACTTCAATAAGGTGATGGTTATGCCTGTAAAGAGGTTTAATATCCTAGTGATAACATGAGACCTTAAGACACTTCATGAATTTTTAAAAAAATTACAACCAAGTATAACTCATTAGAGATGAGTTAAAGTAATAAAAAGAAACAAGAAGAGTTAGGTAGATAACTGAGGAAGATATGGAGGCATAGGATCTGCATCATAAATCTACAATGGGAAGTAGTGTGTTAATATTTGTGAGCACAATTTCATATTCCACACATCGTTAAAGAAGAATGCCCATTTTTGAAGGCCAACATACATAAATGCATAGATATATGATATGTGTAAGGATTTAATACAATATAATGAGTGTATATTTTTCATTGTACTCTACTATCACTTCCCACCATGTGCTATATGCATCAAGAGTGCATAAGTAAAGTTAAGCATTAGGCAAGGTACAATATGATTTTATTTAAAATTTTGTTTTTGAGGATGAAAACCCAATAGTGAAAATGGTTTGCAACAATTGAAAACTTTTCTATGATATGAGTGGTTAGTAGACTTGGGGAGTGAGATAGACTCATCATCACATCAAAAGACATCCTGTGATCTGAATGTAGCAATTCATTACTACAATCCTAATAAAGAAGAAAATTTTCTTATTAAAACTTGTAATAGAAATATGGAAGAGTTTACATAATGTAGTGATAGTGCCAGGTGGATGCAATCAAAAATGAATCAATTATATAAATCAATCCTAACTTAGACAAGTTAGATCATACCATACACTTGAAATTGGGGACACATTTGTTAATTGGGAACATGAAAAATATGGGGATCCACTAGACCTGATCAGGAGATCTCTTACCATAATACACTATGATAGGGAGGGTTTCAATGCCTTCATTCATGCATAATAATGCAATAAACATAAGGGAGTCCTGTGTTTTTGATATCTCACTATACTAATAACAAGTAAATAAAATCTAATCTAGTGCTCATAAAATCTTGTGGCACAAAGTGGGGTTTAGAAATAATAAAATTAAACATGCATAAGAGATATATAGTCACATCAATGTATACAAAATCCTAATGCATGGAATAAAAGTACTAATTCATATCTATGAACTCTTACAAATGAGGAACAAATTTAGGAATACTTACCTTTGAAGATGAACCCATTGAGCCTCAATTTGTCCCTTGGCTAAGGTGCTTCACAAGAGTTTGTTGTTGTATGTAAGGATGATAAAGACAAATCAGCTCTAGGCTATACAACCTATCAATACATCCAAAACACTTCTTCCTAAGACAAGTTTTGTATCTATAAATAAATTATGATCATCAAGTAGAATGGTGGATAAGCAGATGAAAAATAGCTCTTACTTCTTTTTCTTCTCTTCTCTCAATAATGGAAAAATGAAATTGTGTGTGTGTGTGTGTGTGTGTGTGTGTGTGTGTGTGTGTGTGTGTGGATTTGACCCTAAACCCTTTCAAAAATCTTAGATAATAGGTTGACCCAATCAACCTAGCACAATTTCAAATAATTATTCACTAGGTCATGAGCTAGGTCAGCCAAGAGATAAATTGGTTACTAATTGAAAATCACCCAAAACTATTCAAGGTCAACCTAGTTGACCTAGTATAACCAACTAACAAAAGGGGATTAAGGTGAGGGAAAGGAGAATAAAATGTGGTAAATGACTAGAGAAGGTAGAATAGAGAATAAAAGGCTTAGGGATAAGGTTTTTAAGAGATAAATGTGTAGATAAGAAGTGGAAAAAGGGAAAACAATCCTATAAAGCACCAATGGTATGCCCACCCCTTTCTTAGTACACCCCCTAAGGTATGCACTTAGAGTGATTGAGAATCAACAATTTCCTTCAAGATACAAAGTGTCAATAAGTGATAAAATTTTTAAAATATTATATGTATACATATGCCCCACTCGAATCTCATCACGTGTCATATGACTGCAACATAGGATGGTGCTTCAAGAATATAACATGATTACACATAATGTTGATGCTAAGTAAAATGCAATAAGGAGCAGATAAGATAAATGAAAAGATAGAATTAAAAAAAATACTTATACTTACCTTAGTGATTTAGATAAATAATTATACAGTAAGAGAAATTAATGCATCCAATGTGAAGAACATTAGGTGAACCTATAGAAGTTAGTTCAAAAAATAGCCAAAAATTAAAAAAAAAAGGAAATAAAAAAAGATAGGCATATAGTAGTGAAAATGATTATCTACATCATCATGATTTTATAACATTTTATGATTAGAAAAATGGATTATTATAAATAAATATATAGGCAAAATATTGAATCTGATGGAAAATGTTAGAAAGATTAAGATTTTTGAAAAGTGATTTTAAATAGGGTCAAAGGGAAGTCATTTGGTATTTATAACTTGTGAAGGAGAGAAAAAGATCTCAAAGAGACCAAATGATCTAATATGTCAAGGATATTATAGACTACATGAAATTAATGTTGGATATTTTTTAGTGATGTCATGAAGTTTTCCAGGTGAATGGATGAAGTATCTTGATAATCTAAGTGTTAATGACAAAGTGTGAGTGTGCTTATTCTAGTATTTTACCAGTAGGCTTGGTTGATATTTAATTTTTTCATGGTTAATAATCTTTAGGGATAATTCTAATTATTTTAGGATATGAAATAGGTCATATAATAGGTACTCTATGTTTTAAATTCTTGTGTGCATGAGTGTATTTCATTAGGTAGTTCATAGTTTTCATCTAGACATTTTGGGTCTAATGGAAAAAAAATATGAGTAGGTAATTTCATGATGTCACCCTTTCCATGTATGTATTATTTATGGGGATTTGGTCATATGTATGTGATAAAATTATTCCCAAGTTTATATCTTCCAAGTTTAAAGTTGTCAGGTTGTGTATAGTAAAAGATATAACTGTGCAAAGTTAGCTTCCTAGGCAAATTGTAATGTTTTCCCATACTTAGCCAAATTTGTAAAGGGATATCTAATGGTGTGCATTTAATCACATCAAATATCTATGGCACAAAATTAATATTATCTTAACTACATTTAATGTCTAATTTAAATTATATCCAACTAATCATTTTGATGGCATCATATTTCACATGCATGAAGGTTTCAGGTGTAACTTCATATATGGATGAATTCCCCTATGAAAGGTAATCATGTGGTTAAAATTTCAGGTCATGAGACTACGCATATAAAAATTTATTTAGTTTTAAATTTTTCATTATAGGTATGTTTAATTGGTTCCCATACATATCCAAAATTTCAAAAGGTAAAGACTAGGACTGGATAAGGATCTAAAGACGAGTGGGTGTTCATATAGATGCAGATCAATGATGCTTATTGAGTCAAATAACTCAAAGTGACTGATGTTTACTAGGTTAAATTATAGGATACTATAAAATATATATATACAGAATTAATTTTATCTAAACTATTTGGAAGTATTGATATGATGACAAGTGTTTGATGTTTAATAGTGAGCAAAGGTAAGGACTAATCTACTTCTAAGAAGATTGATAATGTGTATTTTTTCAAAGTTTCCAAAAAGCATGAGTTAGGTCAAAGTGATAGATGATTATCATAGTTAAATATTATTATAATATATAATATATTGATGATTCATATTTTATCAAATATTTGAGGACATGAGATGATGGAAAATTGTTCGATGTTTAATACTGACCATTGGCATTTGAATTAGCAAAGGGAAAAAATAGTCTACAGTTTTTTAGCCATAACTTTTGATCTAGGACAAATTAAAAGGTGATTTAAAAAGAAAATTTGTAAATAACTCCAATTTTCATCCATTAAAATTGGTTAAAATGTTTGAATGTCCATAAATTTGTATATATCGAGCTCCAAAGTTGACTATGTGTTTGACCATGGTCTATAAGTGACCTGAGAAGGATAATTAAGTTTATTTCGATGGTATCTAGATGTTTTAAGGTGACTTAGCTATTTGAGAGTGTTTTAGAATCCTTAATAGTTATATATATGTATTTTATATTTTTTACCATTCTATATTTAGTATGAACAAATGCTTAAAAGTTGATTGTTTATTCATTTATGGTGTTCTTGTATACAAGGATAATATTTGAGCAGATTGAGCATATGCAGAGATGTGTAATGATTACTATAATCATTTGAGGATGTATAATAGGTCAGTGGACCTATTAATTTTAAAGTGTTCATATGTTTATAATTTTCTCATTTAAGTGATAAAGGGGTGAATAGGTCTCCATAATACCTATAAGGGCTACTAAGGCCTAATTGAAAGTTATAGCTATTTAAGGCTGACCCATATTTTTTATGGTTGACCTATGAGGATGGTATTGAGATATGTAAGATGTCTTAAGGTTTAAGTCAAGTATTATATCCAACCTATAATATAATAATCATTAAGTATCTATAAAAGGTGAAATCAAAGGTGATGATTTCTAGATTTCATAGAAGGTGTTTGTGTTTGTGTGTGTGTGTGTGTGTGTGTGTGTGTGTGTGTGTGTGTGTGTGTGTGTGTGTGTGTGTGTGTGTGTGTGTGTGTGTGTGTGTGTGTGTGTGTGTGTGTGTGTGTGTGTGTGTGTGTGTGTGTGTGTGTGTGTGTGTGTGTGTGTGTGTGTGTGTGTGTGTGTGTGTGTGTGTGTGTGTGTGTGTGTGTGTGTTGTGGAGTGAAAGAAAGAAGAAAGGGTGTGTGCCCAATGGATGGATATATATAATATTATTTGTATGACTATGTTTATGACCTATATTTGATATCTATAATGTTTGAATAGTTCTCTTATAGGTTTTAATATTGGGGAGGGAAGTGAATAGAAGAAAGATTTGCATGTCTAAGTGTGTATATGAGGGTAGTTTGAGTGAAGAAGAAGAGATATTGTGGCATGCCTATGTGAGAGGATTATATGAGATAGAGAGGGTATTTTTTAGGAATTATAAAATTATATGTATATTATCAATTTTTTAAGACATTATTTCAAAGGTGGAGATGTTTATTTGATAGGTGTTGGGAAGGTTCTCAACATCTAGGTCAGAAGGACATGACCATCCTAGGGGTAGGTGATCCTTGAGAAATAGGTGTTTCACTCAAGTAAATTTTTTGTAAATATATTATAGGACACATATTACATGTGTTTTTTAGGCTTCAGAGTGGGTTTTATTCCCCAAAAGGGTTTCCCACATAGATCTTATGTTGTATGTGTGATCTTGCATTATCTATTGTTCATTGTTATGAATGAATTGTATATTTTATGAATTATTGTAGTAATTTTTTAAGGTTTTAAAAGGATTGGAATTAAATTTGGAATATCTTGATTCATTGATTCACCCCCCTCTCTGAGTGATTATACCTCTAACAATTAGTATTAGAGTAGGTCTTCTTTCCAAGTTTACAATGGTTGACAAAGAGGCTATGGCTTGTATTCAAGATAAACTATTATGTGATTTATCAAAGGTTAATGAAATAATGGATGGTTTGAAGACATAAGTACAAGATCTAGAGGTAGCATTCAAGAATTTATAGGTCATGATGAACAAATATCTCAATCAAAGGATGGAACAATTAGAAAGTAAAGTCATGACTTAATCATATATGCTCTTATCCAAGGACAAAAGGGAATCCATCTCCACCAAAAGGGTCAAGAATGAAAATTCATGGATTAGTAATGGTCAAGAGAAAAATAGGTCAAATATGAACAATGTTTTTAATGGGTATTACTTCTCTTGAAATCAATTTGGTCATAGAGATAGGGACTTCACTCTCTCTCCAGAGATGAAAAGGGATCTCATATGTTACAGTTATAACCAACAAGGTTGTATAGATAAGAAATGTAAAAGATAATTTCAAAAAAATGATATACAAGTCATTGACACCATTAAATGGTTCAAGCAGACTAAGTCGAAAGAAGAAAAGAAGCAAAATTCAAGCAGACCACCAAAGGAAGAGTTAAAGTTTTTTCAATCACCCTTTCATACTCAAGAGGATGGGAATAAGAAATGGTTCATAGATAGTGGATGATCAAATTGTATGATAGGAGACAAGATCAATTTTATCTCTCTCAAGAATACCAACCCATGTTTAGTAAGATTTGGTGACAACAAATCTATTAATGTAGTTGGCAAAGGTACTATGAGTTTCACTAATGGTTATACTAGGACTGATAATATATTATATGTAGAAGGTTTGAAACATAATCCTTTTAAGTGTGAGATAAATGTGTAATAAAATAAATGTTGTAACTTTTCATGATGGTGTTTGTGAAGTAAGAAAGGTAAAATCTAGAAAAATAGTTGAAAATGTTTATAAAATAAATAATAACATGTATTTATTCCATGAATCCAAGAAGGAGGAGTGCTTCATGAGTCAATTGGAAGAAAGCTAGATTTGGCATATAAGGCTTGGATATAATTTTTTTGATAATATGGTAAAGATCAGTTTAAAGTAGTTGGTACACTTATCTATGTGGACCTATGAGAACTCAAATTATTCAAGGTAATAGCTACTTCATTCTTCTCATTAATGATTTTACTAGGATGACTGGGATATTTTTTCTTAAAGAAAAATCATAAGCTTTTACAAGATTTATGGCATTCAAAGTGCTTATGGAAAATGATAAATGGTCTAATATCAAGTGTGTAAGATTAGATAAAGGAGGTGATTTTTGGTCTCATGAATTTGATGATTTTTTTGTGAAAAATAAGGGATAAGAAGACAATATTCTTTTGCTATAACACCACAACATAATGGTGTTATCGAAAGGAAGAATAGGAATATTCAAGAGATGAGTAGAAACATGCTTCAAGATTCTAAATTATCAGATGGTTATTGGGAAGAGGCAACCAAAACTTTAGTTTACATCCTAATCAGGTGTCAAATTAGATTAAATAATGATAAGACTCCATATGAGTTATGGAAGAATGGAGCAGCCAATGTCGAACATTTTCAAGTATTTAGAAGTAGGTGCTTCATAAAAGGATGAAGATAATATCAACAAATTTGATTTTAGGTTTGATAAGGGCATCTTCTTGGGTTACTCTTTTAGTAGTACTACTTATAGGTTCTTTAACAAGAGATTTCACAAGATTGTTGAAAGTGAAAATGTGAGAATAGATGAGACAAGTAGAGTTAAGAAGTTAAAATTGTAGGTAAGTGATTGAATTCATAATTCTATTACAAACAATGATGAGTTATCTAGTCAAATATATGATGAAAATTAATAGGAAGAAATAAAATACTCTAAAGCTACATTTAGAAGAATTCTGAAAGATCGTCCAATATCTCAAGTTATTGGAGATGATGGTGCAAGGTAGCAAACTAGAAGGAGAATGTTGATCAATCAAAATTAACAAGACTCAGCTCTATTATCCATGATTGAACCCAAAATATTCATGGAAGCTAGCAAAGATGAAATTTGGAATGGTGCAATGGATGAATAACTTGATCAAATAATAAAGAATGAAACATGGGACTTAGATCATAGGCCAAAAGATAAAAATGTGATAGGTACCTAGTAGGTTTTCAAAAATAAAATGAGTGAGAAAGGAGAAGTCACAAGGAACATAGCTATATTAGTGTGTAAGGATATGCTCAAGTTAAAGGAATATATTTTGATGATAATTTTGCTCTTATAGATATAATTTAAGCAATTAGACTCTTCTTGGCATATGCATGTTTCAAAGGTTTTAAGGTATACCAAATAGATGTGAAATCCACATTCTTGAATGGAAACTTAGTAGAATAAGTCTACATTGAGTCACCTAAAGGATACTTCATGTCAAATAATCAAGATTATGTGTGTAAACTAAAGAAGACTCTTTATGGTCTTAAACAAGCTCCTAGAGCTTGGTATGATAGTTTAGACAAGTATATTTTGAGTCAAGGTTATAAAAAGGGTGTAGTTAATAGTAATTTATACATTAAGATATAAGGCAATCATCAATTGATAGTGGTTGTATATTTTGATGACATTATTTTTGGATCTAATAATGATATGAGTAGAGAATTTGTAGATACTATGAAGACTAAGTTTGAAATGTCAATGTTGAGAGAACTTTCTTTCTTCCTAAGATTGTAGATTAACCAACTTGATGTAGGGATATTCATTTCATAAGCTAAATACATCAAGGATATGTTAAGGAAGTTTGACATGATGGATTGTAAGCCAATGGGTAATATAATGATCACAAGATGCAAGTTAAGTAAACTAGATGAATCACCAAAATATGATCAAACTTTGTATAGATCCATGATTGGAAGTCTTTTGTACTCTACTACTTCTAGGTTTATATCATGCAAACAATAGGTCTTTTATGAAGTTTTAAATTTTAGCATAGATAATCTCCCTTGAAATCAATCAAAATAATATTGAGGTGTCTCAAAGGCACCATATAGTATGGTTTATGGTATCATAGAAGTAAATAAATTACTTTGAGATCATATACCAATGCAAATTAGATAGGATGTGTAGATGATAGGAGAAGTACTAGTGGTGGGGTATTCTTCATGGGGGAATGCTTGGTGTCTTGGCTAATCAAGAAGAAAGCCTCAATGTCTCTATCAATTGTAAAAGCTCAGTATATAGAAGCTACTTCTTATTTAACTCAAGTTATGTGGATGAAACAAACTTTGGAGGAATATAAGGTAAGATAAAATGGACCTTGTCCTATCTATTGTGACAATACCAGTAAAATTAGTATCTCAAAGAATCTTGTTTTAAACTCAAAAACTAAGCACATTCCTATTAGATATCATTTTTTGAGAGAATAAGTGACTAATCAAAGTATTAAGTTGGAGCATGTGCCTATAAAAGAGCAACTTGTAGATATTATGACCAGACCATTATAAAAATATATAATTGAGTATCTAAGACAAAGCTTGGGTGTCATTTCTTTCTTTGTGAATCAATAGAAGATATTTGGTTAAGGGGGAGAAATAAGTTCATAAGCTTGCTCTAGAGGTAGAATAAATGCTATGAAGATGTCATAAGGCTCCCATAATCATCCTAAATGGATTTGGCTTGATGAATGGTGTGTACATAGGGTGTGTATACATAAATTAGCTAATTCAAGATGTCAAATCAAGATTTTTGAAAGGTGAAGGTAAGTTCTTAGGTTAGTTTAGAGCATGTTTTCTATTTGGTGAGTGGCATGAAGTTTTGTTAATGGTCCTTGAGTTGGCTTGAGAGAGAAGGATAGTAAACCTGTGTCATGGTTTTTAATGGTGGGCATAGATATGAAGATTATAAATAGGTGAAATGGCTTAGATATCTTAGGGGGAGTCCCTCTCAAATGTTTCTTGGTGAGTTCCATCATATTTTAGTGATTTTTTGTGTTTTTATTCATTGGTTGCAGTGCTTGATTGATGAGAGTGTTGGCATGTAGAAAGAGGAAGTTGTTAAGGAAAGAAGAGGGAGGATGAAGGTAAGGGTGAGTTTGTATCATCTTTCTAATATGTCATCTCCTGTTTGTGGTCTTTTTAGGTCCTTAGGATCAATTTATGCCCACTCTGTCATTGTGTCAAAAGGAGAGAAGGTTCTTATTATGAGAGATTTGAAGAGAGAGAAGGAAGATGAGTTATATGATGGGTGTTGACATAAATGACAAAGGGAAATATTTGTGGAGATTTTCAAGTGATTTCATGAAGGTGTCTACGTGAATGGATGAAGTGTCTTGATAATCTAAGTGTCAATGAGAAAGTGTGTAGTGTGCTTGTTTGAGTATGCTACAAGTAGGCTTGGTTGATATTTAGTTTTGGCATGGTTAGGTATGTTTAGGGATGAATATAGTGATTTGAGGATGTGAAATAGGTCCCATAAGAAGTATTTTACGCTTTTAGTGCTTATGTGCATGAGTGGATTTCATCTGGTAGTTAGTAGTTTTAAACTAGACATTTTGTGTCTGGTGGTAGAAAAATCTTAGCAAGTAATTAAACGACATAACATCTCCATGTATGGATGATTCAGGGTGAGCTGGTCATATGGGTGTGATTAAATTAATACCAAGTTGTTATGTTCTATGTTTAAGGTTATGAGGTTATGTATATTAAAAGATATAACTGTGCAAAGTTGTCTTCACAAGCAAATTGTAATGTTTTCCCATACTTATCCAAATTTATAAATGGAGATCTAATGATGTGTGTTTAATCACATCATAGATATATGATGAAAAATAAATCTAAGATTAAATATGTTGAATGTATAAGTTCAAGGAGAGCCAAGTAATCAGTTTGATTGCATCATATTTCACACATGTGAAGGTTTTAGAAGCAACTTGATATATGGATGGATTCCCCTATAAAAGGTGACCATGTGTTCAAATTTTAGGTCATGAGATTGAGCATAGAAAAATTTATTAAGGTTCAAAGCTAGCCTTTTAGGTAGATTTTAGTGGTTCCAATACTTACCCAAAATTTCAAAAGGTAAGTATTTTGACTAGATAAAGATCTAATGGTGAGTGGGCAGTAATACAAATGCAGATCAATGATGCATATTGAGTCAAATAGGTCAAAGTGTCTAATGTTTAGTAGGTTGAAGTCTAGGATAATCTTGAAGATATCAATGGATCACATTTGTTACAAATTTTTAGGAAGTAGAGAGATGATGAAAAGTGTTTGATGTTTAATAGTGAACAAAGGTAAAGACCAAGCTACTTCTAAGAAGATCGATGGTGCATTATTTTTCAAAGTTGACTGGAATCATGAGATGAAGTCAAAGTGACATATGTTTAGCATAGTTAAAGATCAAGATAATATTGAAGAGATTGATAGTGTTTATTTGATTAAGTATGAGAGGACATGAGATTATGGCAAAGTGTTTGATGTTTAACAGTGACCATTAGCATTTGAATTAGCAAAGGGAAAAACCAGTCAATAGTGTTTAAGTCATAAATTTTGATCTAGAATGAATTCTAATGTGATGTAAAATGTAAATTTATAAAATAATCCAAGGTGCATTCAAAAAAAATTATTTATAAGGTTTGAATGTATATACATTCTCATATATTGTGCTCTAATGTTTGCTATGTGTTTGACCATGGTCTATAATTGACCCGAGAAAGATAAGTGAGTTTTTATTGATTGTATTTCGATGTTTCAAGGTGACTTAGATATTGGAGAGTGATGTATACTCCCTGAGAATGATCTGTATGGATTTTAGAGGTTTGACCAATCAATATTCAATATGAACAAATGTTTATAATTTGAGTGTTTTTTTGGTAATGGTGTTCTTATGTACATGGCTAATGTTTGAGTAGATTGAGCATACCTAGAGGTGTGTAATGATGATTGTAATCATTTTAAGATGTATAAGAGTTCATATGGAGTGGATCTATTCATTTGGAAGTGGTCTTGTGTTTTTAACTTGCTTATTTAAGTGATAAAGGGGTGAATATGTCTCCATGAGACCTATAAGGGCTACTAAGACCGAATTGAAAGGTGTAGATACTTAAGGGTGACCCATAGTTGTTATGGTCAACTTGTGAATATGGTATTGAGATATGTAAGATGTCTTAAGGGTTAAATTAAGTATTATGGATGACCTATAAGATAATAATCATGAAGTCTCTATAAAAGGTGAAATCAAAGGTGATGATTTATAGACTTGATAGAAGGTGTGTGTGAGAGAGTTATGAAATGAACGAAAGAAGAAAAGGTGTGGGCCCAATGGATAGGTTATAGAGAAGAATAGGTTGATGGTTGTGTTTATGAAATATAGGCCATATTTTTGATGTCATAATAGTGTTTTTGTAGGTTTGAAGATTGGGAAGAGAAGTGAATAGAAGAAGGATTTATAGGCCTGAGTGTGTATATGAGGGTAGTTTGAGTGAACAAGAAGAGAGATTGTGGCATGTATATGTGAGATAGAGCGGGTGTTTTACAAGGGTTAAAATTAGAGGTCCATAATCAAGTGTTAAATACATCAATTCAAAGGTGAAATGTTTATTTCATAGGTGTTGGGAGGGTGCTCAACATCTAGGTCAAAAAGACTTGACCATCCTAGAGGCATGGGCTCCTTGTGAAACACGTATTTCACTAAAGTCTCATGTTTGTAAATCTCTTATAAGATCAGTAGTCCATGTGATTGTAGGCTTGAGATTGGGTTTTATTCCCCAAGAGGGTTTCCCACATAGATCTTGTGTTATATGTGTGATCTTGCATTATCTATTATTTATTGTTATGAATGACTTATATATTATATGAATGCTTATGGTAATTATTTAAGGGTTTGAAAGAATTGGAATAAAAATTGGAATATTTTGCCTAACAGATTCACCCCCACATATGAGTGATTGTACCTCTAACAAGGCACCCCCAAGGATAGTAGTAGGTACAACATAGGTAAGCAACTAAGAATATAAAGCTAGTTTTTGAATACTTTATTAAATTTAAATGTTTATTATAACTTTGTAATTTAGAGCATTTCTAGACATTAGAATGTACCCAAAATAGATTCCAAAGGGTAGGAAAAAATAATTAGAGAAATGGGTTGGAAGGGTTTGGGGAAATAACTATAGGAAGAAATTTATTTCACAAAATGTAAAGGGTTAGAAGGTAAAAACTACTAGGTCAACCCAGTTGACCTAGTAAGCTAAAAATTGGTAAAATTCACACTGTCGACCTAGTAGGTATGTGCCAACCTAGTGTGTTTTGCAGATTGATGACTTAGTATATTATTGTCGACCTAGTAGAAAAATACACTGTGAAAAATTAGTACTAAGAGGTGAAAATAGAGGGGTTGACTTAGTTTGGTAAGTCAATTGGGTCAAAATAAGGAAATTTTGGTCAAATTAATGTTTGACCAAGGGACTAGAATAGTACAAAAATGCATGAAATAGGATGAAAGAGTGCTAAAAGAGCCTAGAATGATCGAGTGAGGGATGAAAGGGTTGAATAGGATAATAATAGGTCTAATTGATAAGAATGAACAAATTAAATCAATTTAGGATTGTTTTTATTAATATATGAAAAGAATGTATTTCAATTATGAATGATATGGAGGATCCAATACATCTCTTATTATTTTATGATTGTAGGGACAATAGATATTTTGGTAGTTAGTGGATGCATCATGGATTCCTAACTTATTAGAGTGATTGTCTATTGACAATAGATCAAGATTGATCTCATTAGGCCTAGGAGGCATACTAGACATGTGTAATATTCCTTTGAGTTCAGACCTATTAGTCATGTTCCTAGGAGCTTGGGAATGCTTGACTAACATGTTCAGGTGGGAGGTGGAAGGGGATACCATAGACATGGGTATTACTTTAGAGTATGTGCATGACATTTTGGGACTAACCATAATAGGTACACCCATGGTCATAAAAGTGCCAGATAGTTAGGAGGAGAAGAGAGCCCTAGCCATATGGGCAATGGGATCATAGAGGATATACCCTAGATTGAGGGTGATAATGTTTGATGTATATACCTCTTATATTATAGATATTCAAAAGGATATAATAGGATATTTTATAGCACAAGTGCTATGTCACAATTTGGATGGCAAGGTACCACTATTTTTGATAGCTTTATCTAGATGATGTTAGAGCAAAGGTGTTATATGAATTGGGATCTATCATCTAGGTACAAATCATGCATGAGATGTATTGAGTGTTGTCTAATGGGCATAAGTATATGGGATGATTATATTATTGATGGCATGGATATATGAGAGGTTCTCTATGTATCAACCAACTAGATTGCCCCTTACAATCGATGATAGGTTACATCAGGTTTAGAGATGGAGATGGGACTAGGTACTGTTGGTCATGCCCCATGTGCCAACACTACATATGGTGAGATAATAAGATATTATATCAAAACTTTATTGGCACATCACTATGATATAACCTATCTAGGAGATATTTGCACCATCATTTTCATGGATAGAGTTGACAAAGAACTATACCTAGTGGACGGAGCTGCATCTAGTGGCATGTGAACTAGGGTAGATGGGAAACCATCACCTAGTAGTTCCAATAGTGGTGCCCATATTTTGGACCTAGAATGTGAGAGAGTTATGTGGGAGAAGAGGACTAGGGCCATTAGTTGCTAGGCCAAAATTTAGACCATGTCATGAGAGACCATGGTTTAGTCGAGTATGACAGGTAACAGAGCAAGATGATATAGATGTAGAGGTAGGAGCACCAGAGGTACCACCACTAGATCTATAATAGGAGGATCAATGAGCACAATAAAAATTAAATTGATGGAGGTAATAAGATTAGTAGAGAGTAAAGACTATCACCATCTTAGAAGACATAGCATGCAGGCTAGAGTAGAGTTGAATGATAAAGAAACCTCTTAGATATAGCTTGAGATGGGCATGAGCGGTGACTCCAGGATTCATTTTTTGATGGTGATAAATAGATGAGGTTCTTGGAGAATGTGTAGATGGGGAGACTATGATCAATAGTAATATATATGGTGAGATAGTGGTAGGTGACACACATCAAGGTAAAATAAGAGATGGTTGAATTTTTGTTTACGTTATTTGATATAGACTAGAGATAGATAGAATTTGAGATATATCAATGATCTAATATCTATCTAGTTTGATTTCTGTAGGTTTTTTAGATGATAAGGAAACCAGATGGGGGTCCTTAGTGAGGGTATCACTCTATGATTTCCTATATGAGGCATTAATGGCATACAACCTAGCCACACTAGAGGATCCTATGGTACTATCTACCCTAGCTCAGGTGAGCTAGTTTAGATTAGTAAGAGAGGTTATAAGGTAATTGTAAGTGCATAGAGAGGGGATGTATCCACTAGTAGAAGTGGGTGTAGGAGAGGCATGGGTATGGTATACCCTAGCTAATGAGAGATTTGTACATTTAGATACCATAACACAAATGGGATAGGTATAGGCTTAAGAGAGATCAACACATTTAGCAACCTTGAACCAATTGGCACAAGTACAAGATCATGTGGCTTATCTATAGGGGTAGGTATTAAGATTGAGATCTTGGATAACTTCTTTACAACATTTAATTTAAAGGAGATAGACTGAAGTATATATGGGTAGCATGGCTAGGCTATGAGATGGGTAGAATGGGGTTCAACCATAGAGCTGGATATTTGTATATGGTTGTATTTTTGTATTAAAACTCATAAATTGTGTGTGTCTTTTGTGTGTGTGTGTGTGTGTGTATATATATATATATATATATATATCTTAGTTTTGTAGTTTGATGTTGATTTTATGTGTTTGTATTATGGTTTAGGTTGTTGATGCTTGGATATATTTCTTTCTATGACATTTATTTAGTTTATGTTGTACATGATATACAAAATATATGAGTTTTGGTCTCTTTTCTATCATTACGTAGGACACATAAATGGTTAAAAAGAAATAGAAAAAAAGACTTGGTAAAACATAATCAATCAAAAATATACTACACACTATTTCAAGTAGGGAAATGTGTGATTTAAAAAAAGGACTAAGTATAAAGAACCAAAAATATGGTAAACAATATGGTAAAAAGTTTTTTTAAAACCAAGTGAAATATTGGCACCAAATTAAAATAAATAAAATCACATTGTATCATGTTGGGAAGTATGAAAATAATGTAATAAAATGGAATTCATGTAAAAGACAAAAATAGTATAAAAACAAATCAAGTAAATAAATAATACTAAATCATAGTTTGAAGTATAAGAGAAAAACAAGATTGGTGATATTGGTCTTAAATTTATCACACTAAGTCAAGTTAGGAATCATGAGAAATTCAAGAAATGGTTGGATTATTACATGTAATCAGAAAATAAGAAGATAAAAGTGAAAGAGAAATGAATAAAACATAAAAGATAGTAAATTAAGATGGGAATCATGTCAATGATGTGTAACTTCATAATCAATCACATCTTATCTCATATTTGACACATAATTTTGGTTGTAACTTAGATTATTATAAAAACTTGTGAGGAAGGCTAGGTCCTATCCATGATATTACACTCCAAATCATTTAGGGAACACTAATGAGGTGGAATTTAATATGAAAGTCTAGTTACAAAGGATGTTGGTAATATGAATGTGAAATTATGGTAATTTATGAGGAAGGCTAGGTCCTATCCATGGTCTTACAATGCAACTCAAAAATGGAATCCCCAGGGTAGTGATCAGTGAACAAAAGAATATTTATCAAGAGGAAATATGAAGAATGTAGGGAGTAAAAAAGGTAATGTAAAAATCATAACATAGGCATCTTATGAGAAGACCTTAGGAGATGTGGGTCATACTAAGGACATGAGAAGATACTAAGTGATGACTAACCAACAATGTACAAAGTAAACCTATTCACTATAGAAATAAAGATTTGTAGGCAAATAAGAATGATTATAAGATCAAATCATGGAGGTATATTGATACAATAAATTTAAAATGGACCTACCTTCCCATGACATGTTCCCCATTCCTCATGACCCCTTACAAAGTTGTTGGTCTACTACAAAGAATTTTTGGGTACTTGTGTGAGAAAGTAGGTGCTAATAAAATATATTTTTTATTCTCCTTTTCTAATCTACTATCCTAATGTACCTCAGAAATATCATGAGGCAAATGAAGGAGTTTGAGATTCAACTAGGAGAAGGAAATGTGATTTAAATCACATCTTTTAGTGTGATTAGACTTTCAATAATTTTTAAATGTTTTTTCCTTTCATTACATGATTTAGATTTTTAATGTTTTTAAGGCTTATTAAGATTCCTCCTCTATAGGGACATAGAATGACCAATCATGAGAGATAGATTGATACACACAAATGAGATTTAGGCATAGGCTGAATGAAGCTAAGTGACCAAAGACAAGACTGACTAGAACACTTAAGATTAACAATGAACCAACATGTTATCTCAAATCTCAACCATATATAAGCTTAGTTTATGAAAATGGAGTAAAGGTAATAAATAAATACAAAGTGGACCAGTTAAAGGAGAATATAATGAGATTAATTATTTGCTAACTGATCACATATTAAAGTAAGAATGACTAAAAGGAACAAGGTGTGTATAACTAAGTCACAATGAGAACTATATGTGTATATAGAGATAATAAATCAAATTATCATGAAGAGAAAACAAGGGAATTTGAAATAAATAAACTCAAAAAATAAAGAGAAAGCAATGATAAAGAAGACATTCATAAGAGAACATAAATGACATTATAAGAAAAATAAAGTGCAAAATCAAAGTCACCATCAAAGATAAATAAGAATTTGACATAATGTCAAATGATATAAAAATAGATAAAGATAAGATCGGAACACACATCCAACCAAATGAAAATGTAAGAACACCATGTATGTGCTCATAAATACTCATATATTTACCCACCCACATTAACCAGAATATATAATAGATCTTTATGAAGTTGGATGTGAACTACAACTAATGTCTCGTTTATCTTCAACAAAAAATGGGAAAATACTTCACATATAGTCTCCTTAATATAAAATGTAATAATACTTGAAGGATCATTCTAAGGAGGAATATTAGGAAATAGATGCTTAGAATAATTCATGGGAGTGAACTCTATAGGAGATGAAGGAATCACTGGTGGGGAAGGATCCACAAGTAAGGGATTCATAAGTGGGGAAGGACCCACAAGTGAGGGACTCAATGGTGGGGAAATATCCATGTGGAGGAATATAATGTGATGAAGGTACCATAGGATGGGATGGAACCATAGAAAGTGGAACTATGAGAGAATAAGGGAAAACCTTCTTGTGATAATTACCTATGGAAGGAATAGATATAAGATGACCCTTAAGATGTTGTTAAAGGATATGGAAACAATCAGTGTGATGGGTGCCACATTGGTGATAAAGATAATACACCTCTCAATAATTATGAAAATACTTAGGTAGTAATTTCAAGGGAGGTATGGTCTTGTTTGAGGAGTGAGGGGTAAAAAGATGCAAAGTATCAATATATTGTCATAGTTTATTACAATGCATGAATGAATGATTATTTGTGTCGTGGAAGTAATAGATATGCCTATGAGTAGCCTTGGTAGAGGTACTCACAAGAGGAGGTTTAACAAAAGTGGAAGGATCTTGGTAAGGCTCATTGACCCATTTTGTGGGTAATGGAGCCATTTGAGGTAAAGGAAGCAAACCATCACCGACGAAAGGTGGTGGTGGTGAAGGGATGAGACTAGGCTCAATGGAAGGAATAATAGGATCATAAGTAAGGATAGACTTAGCTAATATAGGAGTAGGAATGGGATCTAAAGTGGGATATATTGAGAGAGGGGTAGGCTTTACATAAGGTTGAAGGAGGGTTGCATGTATCTCAAGGATAAACAAGCTATATGGGTCAATTTACCTATCAAAGTGGTAAGGCCCAATCATAACATGATCCATAAGTATACTCTTGCAAGGTTATTCAAAAATTAGAGGTGTATGCACCATATCTACCCTATGATAAATAGTAAAAATACTAACACTAAGAACTATACATGATTGAATATGGGAAGAGACATGAAAATACTGAAGTAAAGAGGAATGATAGTGAATAATCTTAGCATCATGGTCCTAAACAAGACTGCCTAGGAATGGAACATATAAGGAATAACCATCATCATAATCAATTGTGTAAATATCGATGACATAAGTAGGGATGACATTATCATCTGATGAGGTGTGATCATTGGATTGTCAAGTCTTAGTCAAGACAACAGGGATATCATCACAAGGTGGTTTGTGACAATGAGGCTGCATAGAAATAGGAAGTAGAGAGATGAGATGAGGTGAAAGATCATAAGTTTTAATATTTAGTCTTTTCTCATCAAGCTCATCATCATAATTTAAGAGGTTAGTGGGAATATTCCTAATGAATTCAGGATGACCATTGTAACCTCAACTTGAGTTGATGGGAAAGTTGGATCTTTGAGACTCAAAAAATGGAACACTAGTCAAAATCTCAATAGTAAGAATCTTGAAGACACTATGATCTTATAATTATTCAAGATTACAAAGCTTATAATCACTTTAAATCCTATATATGGCTCCATTATGAGGAAATTTAATGCATCTACAAGCAGAAGAAGCAACTACTCTCATATGATGAGTCTACAACCCACCAAGTAGATGTTATAAGATAAAGGAAAATTAAATACCATCACCTTCACATGAATGGTGACAGGTGGGATGGTAATGAGAAACCACACACAAATTAAAAGAGGCATTTTCCCTAGATCATATCCTTGGAATGTAATCCGTGTGGATTTTATATTTCATTAGGAATATATAAAGGTTTTAATAAAATCAAGAGAGGCAACACAGGGGCCATAACCCTCATTAACCAATGCACTTTTGATTTATATATCACCATTTTGGAGACTAATGAATAGAGGAGGATCATCTATATGAATCATAATCTTATCAAGAATCATAAAAGTGATGGGACATTTTAACAAAAGAGAAGTGTCCATTGTTTCATCAACATGTATGGACATCTCTTCACATTATTGTAATATGCTATCTTCAGATCCAGATATGGTTGTTTCATGTCCTACTAGGGGAGGATGAGGTATGTTCATTTTGATCTATAGCTGCATGAGATGGTTTCAATGATGTGGATAGGCCCTCATAAGCTCAAGAAATGGAATTTGGGATGGGAGATTAGTGAGTTCCATGATGGGATCCCACTCATCATAACCCATAATAAGGTTGTTATAGATAGGTGCATAATGTTGAAGGAGATCCTCAAAAGGATGAGTCAAAGTGCATTATAATTTGTGTTTATAAGAAGTATAAGGTTTAGAGAAAGGTCATAAACTATGTTGAGATGTTGAAGTAGTTGGATAAGGTTGTTTTTGAGAATTGGTAGAAGAATTTTTTATAGAAGATTGATTATCATTGGTGTTAGATAAATAAAATGGAGTGATAGTAGAAACATAATGGGAAGTCTTATCTAAGGGAGGAGATGGAATTGGATCATCAAAGGTGATAAGGTAAAATAGCCCCAAATTATTTAAGTGAGTGAGAGAATAATCCTAGATAAAATGAAATTTACGAGATAATGGGAGAGTGTAGAGAGGCTAAGGGTTAATAAAAGAAACCACCCTTTACATATTAGTCATATTAACCACATTCCCTATAGGATTAAGGTCAATAAGACTTTATACATTGTCGTTGCAAGGAATGGGATTTTCTTTGGTATCTTGATTAGGTTGGTGACTAGTAAGAGGTTCTTGATGGATAGCTAAATGACCATTATCTTGATTCAAATCTTGAGATTTAGTATGTGTTTCATGAGCCTTAAGAGATATGTCATAATATTATTGGCAATTTTTAATGATAAATTCTTGATAAATATTAGGACCAATAAGAAAATCCATAGATAAATTATGAATTTGACTACGTTACTCATGAAAATGATCCCAACTATCATGAAACCAATAAAACTTGTTAGGATCATACTAAGATTCAATAGGATGAGTGGGATCAAGTTATCATGGAAGAGGCCTAGGTATATGTTTAAGTAATTTAGCTGAGGATAAATTTTTGTGAACATTGATGTTATTAGGTGAAGAGAAATTAGGATTGGTGAATTGTTGAGAAGGGGGAGTTGGTTCCAAAGTTTGGTTAGGAACAACAACTTGAATAGTGTGAACGGTGTCATAAAAGTCCATGACACCATCATTGGTAACATTCTGATTTTTATTTTTACATAAAATATGAGTACTCATAGAAGATTGGGGTCACTCAATTTGATGTATAAGGAAATATTTATATTTATCTTGATCTATGGTCTCTTCCAAAGTATGTTCAGAGAGAGCGTAGACCTGATATTGTGACTTAGGAAAAAGAGCATTGGTAAAGAGATGGAAAGGTTAGCATCAGCCATGTTATGTTCACATTTAGTGGACAATGTTTTCCACCTTTTAACAAAAGCTTGGGTAGATTTGTTTTCAAGATGTTTATAATTTATGAAGTGGGCCAAAGTATTCTTAGGAAGATCATTAGTTTAGAACTCTTGGACTAAAGCATTTACTAAATCTTCCAAAATAGTAATAGAATGAGTTTTAAGTTGGTTGTACCGATCTAAAGCATCACTTGTGAGAATTTTGGCTAATAGTTTGGTAGCAGAAAAGGTGTTTAATTTGACCCAATCCTTATAACTATTTCTAAATGTTTTTAGGTGAAGATTAATATTAGTTTACCCATTGTAATAAATGATAGGGGTGATACCTGATATATAAATATTAGCAATTTGAGTGGTAAGAGGTTCATTTTTAAGATGTTTATTTTTTTTTGACAAGAGGATGTTGAGGGATGAGATTTCCATGGGAATATATAAGAGGAGGAAATGGAAAATTTTGACTATGCATTCCCCAAGGCATTGGTTGAGTGTGGGTTTGAAGATGGAGAATCTGATTTTGGATTCTCATCATTTGATTTGTATTATGATATTGAAAGGTATTCATTTGATTAAGTGTTTATAATAAGATTTGATGGGTTTGATTGTCATCATTAGAACTAATTGAAGTATTATCATTGGAAGGAGTGACTTGGGTACCACTATTGGTATTGGTTGGAGCTTCAGAGGAACTATTAGAATGTGAGGCACTTGTGGAAAAATTTACTTGTGTGGAAAAAGATGGACTAGTGAAGGGATGAGAAGAGGAAGCAGTAGAAGCATGATTACCTTAGGTAGCAAACAATGCACTAGTGGAAGAGTTAAGGAGAGTGGGTCTTAGGAGAGTAACACTATATATAAAACCTACTATGTTAGTGGATATACTAGGCATGGAAGTAGAAGAAGTTAAATAATTGGTCATGGTATGAGAATGGGTCATAGTAGAGGGAAGAGGTTGAGAATCAAAGAAGGTAGTACTTCTAAATCCTTGTAAGAATGTGGGAGAAGGTGAATGAGGCTCTTTAAATTGACCACTAATCATGAGATGGTAAATGGTAGAGGGATGATTTCCTAAATGTGAGGAAATTTGGAATAAAAAAGAGCATTTTAGGGGTATACTCTATTTCAAGATGATCTTATAGTGAGAAGAGATGATTACACAGTGAAGATAAATGAGGAGGGGTCCCATAGTTCATTTTGTGAATGGCTATAGGAACATTACTCTTATCCAAGAAAGTATCCCTACTCTAATCATGGGAGAACCTATGAGGGTTGGTAAAACTCATAATGTCTATTGAATTCAACTCAATATTATCTTCAAATATAAAGTTAATGATGAAGGAGGACTAAAGAAGGCAAAAGAGATGCAAAAGAAAGGAAATAAGAAAAGATATAAAATTGTATAAAGTTGACTGGGTCATCTTATTACATAAAATAGGACCTAAAAGCTATAAAGAGTTGACTAGGTCAACCTAATATAGGCAATAGAGGCTATACATTGTATAGAGTCGACAAGATCAACTTAGTATAGGAAATAGAGAAAATAGATAGCCTATAAGTTATTGTGTCAATAGAAATGACTATGTACTAAAATAATAATAAATTTTCAAGTACTTTATGAAAGAAAGAAATGAAAGGAAACACACAATCAATGGGGTCAATGAGGTTAATATAATTGAGGCACACATGAAAAAACCTTACACCAATGTTGGCTAATGCAAGTTTTTGCAATAAAATATACAATTGAGCAAAGAGCAAGTAGTCAACTTGGAAATTAAAATCTAAGTGGTCAACCTGAATGTTGTTACATTATTAGAGTATATTTTTAGATGTGATAGGAATTTGGATGTAATAAAATAACTATAAAGTAATCTAAGGATGGTTTCAAGACTTTTGAGCTAAAAGGTATCTATATTGGCAATGGCATTAGCTTGGTATTGAGGCCTACACCCTCACTTCACACACCATAGTGATAAGGGTGTGAGTTACTTAGCCAAAATATAATATTGACCATGTGTTTATACTTGGATAGAAAACCAAGTCATCTTCCCCCTTGGTGATCAAATCCAAGTAGGTTGGCCTTGGGTAGACAATTGTTAAAATGCTTTTTAAGATTTTGTGATTTGGTAGTGTGTTCCTAAAAAATAAAATAGTGAAACTAAATGGTATATTGAAAACCACCTAATTAAACTATTTTATCTATTCTAAGCATTCAAACAACAAGAAATGAAAATGTGAGCTAATTACTAGCGTATGAAGGTTAATTCCAACTTTAAAACATAGTATAGTGTTGATTCAGTCAATAGTGTATGCAGAGAATTTAGAATAGGGTTGGCAATGTCACCTCTATAATATAGAAGCAAGAGTCTAAAAATGAACTACATTGATAGAGTTAACCTAGCTTTCCAAACAAAACATGGGATATATAACTACATCAATAGGGTTGACCTAGTTGACTATACAAGGTTAGTTTTAAAGACTATAAACTATGAAAAATAGAACTATAACAAATACTAGAAATGATAAAGAAGGATAGAAAAGAACCTTGGTGGGTTAGAGGATGTAGATGAAAATAATATTTTTATTGAATAACCTTGATTTTTACTTGAAAAATTTTCTATGTCGACTAGGTCGACCCCAACTTTACAAATCCTATTTGCTGAAAACCTAAAAAAGTACAAGGTCAACCTAGTACGCTGAAATAGATGTCTGAAGTGTATAGGGTTGATTCAGTTGACATAGTATTCTAAACCTATTAAAATGGTTTTATAGATAGAATAGATTCATATTGATTCAACTGTATGTTAAAATTGTACACAAAAGTTAGAATTATGCTGATATAAATGACCCAACATCACAAATTTATGATACTAAAAATGATAATATAGTGAAATAAGTAAAACTAAAACCTATAAGGGTTAGGTTCACATTAGGTTCACCAGAATGTATGTAATTATAAATGCATCATGTCTATAAATCAATCCTAACTTAAATAAGATAAATCATACCATACACTTCTGATTGGGGAGACATTTGTTAAACAGGAACATGACCAATATGGGTATCTTCTAGACCCAATTAGGGTATCTCTTACCTCAATAAACTATGTTAGGGAGGGTTGCAAATCCTCTAATCAAGCACAATCATGTGATAACCCTAATAGAGTCCTATGTTTTTGATATCTCACTAAACTAATAACAAGTAAATCAAATCTAATCTAGTGCTCACCAAAACTTGTGTCATGAAGTGGGGGTTAGAAATAATAAAATTAAACATGCATAAGAGACATGTACTCATGTTAATGTATAAAAAATCCTAATACATGGAAGAGAAGTACAAATTCATATCTATCTACTCTTTCAAATGAGGAACAAAGTTAGGAATCCTTACCTTTGAAGATGAACCTGTTAAGCCTCAATCTCTCCCTCAACAAAGGTGCTTCAAAAGAGGTTATTTTGGTATGTAAGGATTACAAATACAAATCAGATCATCTACACAGCCCATTAATGCATCCAAAATACTTATTCAAAATACAATATTTGTATCTCCAAAGAAATTATAAAACCCTAAGCTTGTTCTTTAAGTAGAATGGTGGACAAGCAAATGTACAATAGCTCTTACTTCTTATCATTTCTCAATAATGGTGAAATGAAATTATATATATAGGTATATTTGACCCAAAAACTTTTCAAAAATATTGGCCAATAGGGTTGAGCCAGTCAACGTAGCACAAGTTTTGATAATTATTCACTAGGTCATGAGCTAGGTCGTCCAAGAGCCAAACTAATTCTTAAGTGAAAATCACCCAGAACTATACATGGTTGACCAAGTTGATCTAGTACAACCAAATGAAAAAAGGGGATTAAGGCAAGGAAAAGGAGGATAAAATTTGTAAAATTAATGGAGAGGGTGTAATAGATAATAAAAAGCTTAGGGATAAGGTTTTTAGGAGACAAGTGTGTAGATAATAAGTGGAAAGAGGGACAACAATCTTGTGAAGCACTAATGGTCTGCCCACCCCTTTCCTAGTGTACCCCTTAAGGCATTCAATTAGAGAGATTAAGACTTGATGTGTTCCTGTAAGATACAAAGTATTAGTAGGTAATAAAATTTTGAAAATAGTATGTGTATATAGTAGTGATGTGGATTTATAAGGCTTCTTCAATCTAGATCAAGGCATAGAGGTAACCCAAGTTTAAAGTGTAGAACAAGTTGATGAAGATAGACTATGAAATCTAATCATTCTTGAGCAAGAAAGAGAACGAGCTCTATGGGATTAATTATCTAGTATATTTAACAAATTATATGAAGAACCATTGAATAACATGTATGAAAATATAGAAATAGAGCTCAAACCTAGACTTGTAATTTTGTGAGATTTATTGGAATTAAAATGAAATTTTGGATGTAGTACAACTACTAAGATACTATCAGGATGTCTTTCCCACCAAATTTATAGAGGTTAAAGATGTAGATACATCATTAGGGGAGATGAATATTTATCAAAAGTTTGAATTAGACCTATTAAAATTCATCCACATAGGCTAAATCCCAACATGAAAATTAAAGTAAAACCTAAACTAGATTGCATGTAGAAACATGTAATCATCTATCCTATAGGAAAGTTAGATTGGGTGAGTCCCATCGTATTGCAGTAAAAAAAATTAGTGAGATTCATATATGTGAGAATTAATTTGCACTAAATGATGCTTACATTAATAATCCATTTCACATACATTTCATAGATGAGGTTCTTGAATCAGCCACAAGCCATGAAGTATACTCATTCATAGATATATTAAGTATATACCACCAAATATCTATTGAAAAATAAGACCTATCTAAAATGAATTTTTAACTAGAGTGGGGTTAATTTTCATACAAGGTAATGCCTTTTGGTCTTAAAAATTCCGTAGTTGTTTTTCTAGAGATGTAATCACTGCATTTAAGGATTTCATTCATGACTTTTTATAAGTCTATCTAGATGACTGGGCTATATTCTCCCTATTTAAAGATCATTTGTCTAAGCTACATCTATTGCTAAAATAATGTTGAGCACTATGCATTATGATGAATCTTAAGAATTTCTTCATGCCATTTGTTGTTCTCTTGGGCCACATCATGTGTAGAGATGAAATTTTGGTTGATCAAGCCAAGATTACAATTATAGTAGAGATGCCATTTGCCACTAATTCCATAAAAGTGCAAACCTTTTTTAGACATAGGCTATTATCAAAAGTTCATCAAAGGATATAAATCCATATCTATATCGTTGGATAAGCTTTTTTGCAAAGATATAAAGTTTGTCTGTATGCATGAGTGCCAAACAAACTTCATTGATCTCAAACAAAGATTGGTAATAACTCTTATTTTAGTGTTTATAAATTGGAATAAGCCATTTCATGTGCATGTTGAGGCTTATAGTATCATATTATGAGTTGTGTTAGCTATGATAAGGGATGGTAGATTGGACCATCCCAAAAAATTTGAAAATTGAAAACTATCATCTATAGTAAAAAAGGTAGACACCTAAAACTGGCCATCGATGACCTCCAACTACGTTTTTAACCAATTTCCACCAAAAACACATAATTTGGCCTAAAAACGCTAAAACATGATAAGTGATGTGCAACTAACGTATTCAAATGCCAATTTTGGCTAGGGTATCCCTAAATGGGGTAATGTAATTTATGGGTCACTTAACTTTGGTCAAATTATTTCAAGTCAAAATGCCAATTTTGGACCTAGGTTCTATATTGAGTTTACCTATAAAATCTCTTACACAAGACACATGCCTTTGCTATTTATTTTTAATAACATCCTAAATAGGAATATAGATCCAATGCATCTGACATCACTTTCCAATTCTAATCCAGTCTAATTTTAGACCAATAACAAGTTATTCTGATTAATTTGAGTAATTTTTGCATAAAGTGTGTAATCATGCTTAAGAGATAATTAAACCAAATTAGAGCCTAATCAATAATTCCATGGAAACTTATTGAATACTTATTTTTGGAAATGAATATTTAATATTTGCATCATCAAGTGACTTCATTTCTTGGGAAGACATCCACAAGCCATAAATGCCATAAATATCAAGATTCATGCCTCCCATGCCTCATTAAATCCCTCCATGCCTCCTAATTACCCCTTATTACAATTTGATGATGAGGATAATTATAAAATTAATTATAAAAATTGAATTAATCCTTAATCACACATCTCAATCTCAAGATGGTTGGTTCATGTTGATTTTATACATTATCAAAAATCTATAAATAGAGAGGCTGTGAACATCATTTCTAAGCTATTTTGGTGCAAAGTTATTATGCTCAAATATCTTCAAAGCCTTGATAATGCAAATTTATTATGCATAAATGATTTCAAAATCTATTGCAATTAGTGTTACCATGCCAAATTGATTCCAAGCCAAGCCAAGCCATAAGTCAAACGTGCCAAGGAGAGATGGAGGTAGCCAAGTTTCCATTGATGGGGACTTCATGAGCACAAACCAGGAAATCCACTACAACAAGCATTTTAGAGCATCCAATGAAGTTAAAAGAGGGTTTCTTTTGCATTTTAGTTTTATTTTTTATTCATATTTGTTAACTAATCTCTCCCTAGTGTCTAGGCCTAGAGATGTTATGTTAGTTAGTTTGTTTATTTCATTTTGTTTTCATTTTGGAACTAACACCATACTAACCATCCCCTCTTGAGTCAAATTCTTAGATCACATATGGCATTCCCGGTGGGATAAGATGCATCTCACACATGAAGAAAATCATTTTTGAGATTTAAAATCTTCATTTGGATCATTAAAACTCTTACAATTTTATTTTCTAACTTTTTTTGTCATTTTTCTTTATAATAGGTTTACACAATAACTGATGTCAGTTAATAAAATAGTCATCAATTTGCATAGCCATCCTTAGTCACTATTGGTATAACTAATGTTAGTTAGATAACTATCATTAGTTAGTAAGTGTAATTGATGTCAGTTATATAACTGACGTTGGTTACTGTGTTTTCTTAAAAACAAAAACCCAAGAACTATTTTAAAATGCTTAGTTTGGGGTCATATAGACTCCATTTTGGATGATTTTTTTAAACCACATGTTTTCTCCTAAATTACCAAAATTTGATATTATTTAGATTCAAATTTCATAATTTTTTTACAAAATTTTGAAAATCTATTTAAATTGTTTTTAGTCTAAAATATTTGCTTTTGGGGTGATGCCTTAAGGGTAGATAGGTAACTCGCAGATTTCAAGTTTGATAAATCATGTTTTAGAACATATTTTGCATGTTTTAAAATGAATCAAGAAAATTATTTTTGTGATTAAAGTAACATTTAAGGTGATTAAATTATTTATTTTAAAATTCATTTTCAAAGTTACAACTAAGATCAAGGGGTCAAATGAACACCATCACACCTTTCCATTTGGGCTTAAAAATGAACTCACCTTTCCAAGATTTTTATATTCACTTAGTTGTTTAAACTAGATTTTTGTTTGATAAAAAGAGGGGTGTTGCATGTATGCTCTTCCATTTTTCCCCTTTAGGGAGCCCTTGGAGTCAAAAGTGCCATTATTATTTCAAAAAGCCTAGTCAAAGGCTTAGAAAGAGTCTCATCTAAAGTACTCCCCAAAAACTCATAAAAGTTTGGGTAACCTTGAAAATGACCCTAAAGTCTTTATTTGTATGTCTTTCATTTCATTGCATCTTGGCTTGTGAGGGGGACATCATTACCTCTCATGAGTTCTTTAGGGAAGCTTTGACCTAAAGTTTCACCTCTCAACATTTAGTTTACTTACTCTTTTGGAGTTGTACATGGGATATATTTGTATTTGGACATCACACTACACTGAGAAAACAATAGGATGTAGTGGTTATAAAAAGGACTAGACCCTTTTACAACTATCCAATGCCATGGTCACCCAATTTTTGTGCTTTTATTTTTCATCATTTGATGTGATATTCATTGTGTAATTGATTCCCCTAAAAACATTCAAAAGCTTGCTAGTTTAGTCAACCCCACATTACCATACCCTTGCTAGGATTTGGATGGTTATACTTAGTGTATTTTGGTCATTTTTGCTTGGTATGTTTTGAGACTAAAATTTATTTTTTTGTTCATAAGCTATGTCAAAACAATGTATTTAAGTTGAGGAGGGTAGTTTTATGTTTCCCAAATCATGTCAAACCATTTGTGCCTTTGAGTCTTTTGAAACATAGTAGTGATCACATCATTCACGCATGCTTACACTATTAGACTACTCAATTTGTTTCAAGACTTGTTTCACCTTATATCAAAAACCATTTGTTTCAAACCATTTTTTGTATACCATTTATACATTTCTCTTATGTTTTCATGTTGTCCACTCTTGTGTAGCTTGTTTGGTCAAATCTTAGTTTTCAATGTTGAGTTTTCTATTAGCCTTGTCAAGTTTGGATTTAAACATTGATTGATTTCTATTTATGCCTTAATTCATGGGGCTAATACATATATCTTTCTATTTTGGGTTGCATAACTTTGGTTAATCAATTACCCAAATTTGAAAACTATTGATGGTTTGTTTGTTCAATACCTATCCTTATCATTATTTGTGCCTTTATTTTGGAAAACATAGCCTTTCTCAAAGAGCCTTTTGTCATATGCCTTATGTCAATTGATCATGTTTATGTTTGATTCCATGTGTCAATTTTATGTCAAAGTTATTTCCAAACTTATTAGATTAAATAAAATCACCTCATACCTTTGTTTAAGTCTAGCTCTTGACGTTGTTTGGCCAAAATTCCTAGTGTATGCCTATTTGTTTGAGCCTAGCTTTCGATTCCACATTTGGACAAAAGACCTAGTAACTTAGCTTTTACTTTTTCTAGTTTAGACCTTGTTTGGAACACTTTGACCTAGACCTTTGACATGCCAATTTTTATTCAGACACTTGACCTTTTGTGCATATGGCATTTGACATTAGACATTTGATGTTAGGTTGTTTTATGCCAAGTCTTAGCATAAATAATTTTGGAGATACAGCTCCACTTTTAGACCACCTTGGATATATAGCTCCACCTTTGACCAATTTATACCAAGTTTGAACCATTTGTCATTTGGATAGTTTTTCAGAGTTTGTAGAACTTTAAGCCTTTTTGTTCCAAAGCTTTCATCATTTATGTAGATATGTCTAGATACACTTATGGTGGAGTCATGTACAATCCAACTTATGATAGAATTTCCACACAAAATCCCACTAAGAACCCCTATAGATAAATATTTTCTAAGAAGTTTTATTATTCTCCCTACAATACTTCATATGCGTAACATAGTCAAAATCCACAAAATCCAATCAAGACCCTTATTGGCATGAAGAGGCTTGTGAGGAAGACTTTGAAGACCCAACTATAAATGATGTTGTTTGGGATATGAATCCATACCCTCTTTTTAATAATCAATACATAGAACATAGTCAAGAACCAACTTATGAGCTAACTCACAACTAGGATGATATGGTTTATGAGGAAGACTTGGATGTTTTGGCTTATGTGAGTAATTAAGCTCCACCACATCATACCATTTCTATTATAGGACCAAAATTTTTCACCATTACCATACAAAAACCTCATCCTTTTATTTGTGTGAGAAACTAAGCTCCATAATTCCCCTTCATCATTCCAAGACATAGTCCTTTGGCTTATGTGAGCAATCAAGCCCCATAATGCCCTATCGTTAGCATCTTATGACTTGTCTTTTGGCTCATGAAATCAATCATGATCCATAATTACATATAATTATCCAACCACAAGTATTTCCTCATCTAGTACTAATCCCATCCAAACCTCAACCCATCCAATCCTTTGAAGACCAAGATATGTTCAAAACTGGTATTTTCTAACTCACTGAAAACCAAGGCTAAGAGAAATAACATATCCAAAATGTTTTTTATTGAATCAACCACTTATGATAAGTCAACCTATGATGAATCACCTATTAATACTATATCAATTATCAAGGAGTCTCACTCTAATGAGCCATTCTTTATTAAGTCACTTCTTAATGATTATAACTGCCTTTGGGCAAATCATTACCTTAACCATGTGCCTATTTTTAAGAGCCTCCTATTGACAAGCCAATCTTTGAGGAATTTTATCTTGACCTATTTCCCATTCTATAGGAGTCTCACTTTGACAAACTAGTCTTAGTGGAGCCCATCATGCCATTACAGGTTGTTACTTATCCCGTACTAAACATTTAATAAGAGATCATTGTAACAAAGTACCCATCAAATGAAGAATCATAGTTAGAGTTAGGTTCTATTCTTAAAATGATATTAGATTTACCATCAAAATCTAAATCAACATGAGTCTCAACATTAGATTTAGAGTTCATTGAGTTGGAATCAGATTCAAATATAGAATATGTTTGTGGTTGTTACAACATTGGTTACGCATGACTTACAGATCAATTTGAATACATTTTTGATCCTTATAAAATTTTTAAGATGAATAATTTAGCTTCTACACAAGTTATCTTAGTATCTTCTATGAGGATTGTGAAGCCTCTCCCCATTCGATTACCATTCCATAGGCTATTACCATCAACCACAATAGACATATCAATGACATTCCATCTCCCAAAAGTTTCAATTGGGATTGATAGAATCACACTTTGTTGAACTACATTTATGGTGACATATTAATTGAAGAAGAGGAAGGAGGCCAAGACCACATTCATATAAAAAAAGAACACTCTCTTAGTAAAACCTTTTTGGAGGTGCTAGGGGATAATCAAAATTAGAACTCAACAGCTTTTAGTGAAATTTTTTCAAAAGTGATAAAAGACAATCAAATTTAAAAGTCAACATTCCTTAATGAAACCTTTTTGGTAGTGCTACAGGGCAATCAAGAAAACTTCATTAGTGAAAACCTCTTTGAGGCACCAATAGCTAAGCACAAAAGTTCTTCACTACTTGATGAAGATAAAATCAAAATAGCTTCCTATCTATAGCCTAATCATATTGTAACTACTCTCAAGATCAACCAAAAAAAAATATGGTGGTCTTATCAATAGAACAAGTCTTCAGCCCCACCACAACCAAAATTATGTCAAATTTGGCATCAACAACATTATGTGTGACTAAACATCTTCATCTTTATTTGTTTCATCACCATTCCACATTCTATTATCATCAACCATTCCATTTCACAATAAAACCTACCATCCATTATTTTTCATTATTTACCATCTATGGCCAAAATTTCCATTATAGAGGCTACAAAGATACCTTATATCAATGTTTGAAAGAATAAGAATCAATGACCAATGAAGATCACAAAAGCATTCTTGACATCAAAATCTATAGGCCATTTTTGATAGAGAAACTATTTAGATGAGGTGAGGGATAAAAATTAACATGATCAAGTATTTTTTTTGTATCATTTGTTGATTAGGATGTGCATCTCCCCATCAATAGGAAAAACAAAATAAAAAACTATACCTAGGCCAACAACATGTACCGTACCATTTCACATTACCATGTCATTATCATTGTTAAATAACTTTTTTCCATTGCCATGTATCATTCCATTCACCCCATCACTTGGGGGTAAACCCTCTTACCATTTTATACATCCTATCATTCTATTCCTATCTAGACCAAAGCCTATTTTTAGTCATCCTATCCAATCCTATTTTGATCTTGGTTACTTTGGTTCTTCCCACACCTTTTATGGGGGGATTATAATTAGGTTTCAATTATCAATCAAGTCTATGTTTAAATTAAATTCTATGAAAGTAGTGTGACAATTGATCTAGCAAGATATATTTCATCCTATCAAGTTTATTTATGTGAGCCTGATTATAACTGCCTATGGGCAAATCAGTGTTTCACCAGTCTTGCCACTAATTATAAATTCCTATGGACAAATTAGTATCATTGAACTATGATATTGTATCCTATTTATAACTACCTATGTGTAAACTAGGGGAAACACTTGTTTATCATGCATTGTTGCATCACCTTGCCATTACTATTTTCATTTGACTAGCCATTTTCTAGATTTGAGAACTTGTTGGGACCTAGTTGGTTTTTCCCTACCTTTTATGCAGATAAAATTACTATGACTTGAAGTCATTTTAGGACTATTTAGGTCATGATAAATTCATATTAAGTTCACCTTAGTCCCCCTTTCCATACGCTCTCACCATTTTTTAAGTAACCTAAGCCAAACGCTCTCACTAATTTGTGAGAAAGTATCTTGTCATTCTTGATCGAGTTAATATACCTCAAAATTCTAAAAATATTCATAACATTTCAAACAATCCAAAAACATTCATCCTCTCTAAGTCTAGTCAGTTATCCTTGATCTACCTTACTAGGGCATTATCATTTTTAGGATGCTTTCTTTTGCTTTCATTTTTAGGATTTATGTTTGTTTGTTTATTTTAGGTTATTTTTTTATTTATTCACTTTCCTATTTGTTTTCTTTCAAAACTATTGCTTCAACTCAATCTATATGTTTTCATTGGGTGATTCCTCAAGCACATTATTCTTGAGTCCATCCATATTCATCCATTAACATTATCATCATGGTTCTTATCATTGGTGCATTGTTTTCATTTGGATATTAGATAACGAGAGTCAGCCTTTATGCATTTTTTATCCAAGTCTTCATGGTGTTCTATCATGATGCCTACCATCACATGCTATAGAAAAAATTAGCTTTATAAAGGTCTACAATCAATGGAGCTATAGAAGTTTCTCCTTGGTACCTTGGCAAATCCTTCCATCCCACCCTTGATCAATCAACCCATTAACCATTATAGTTGTATCATTGTTAATCAGGATGAACATCTCCTCATTATCAGGTATAGCTTAATCATTCACATTGATCAATCTTATTCTTCTATCCATCTCTTTCATCACTTTTCACCTGCTCATCTTTAATTTGCATTTTAGGTTATATCCTTGAGTTATGCATGCTAATCAATCCTAACTAGTGCACAATCATCTTTATCCAATCTAGGTCCTCTTAATGATTATAACTACCTATGGGAAAATCATTATTTTGACTTTTATTCCTAATTATAACCACCTTTGGGCAAATTCGTATCTTTTTTACATCAATACATGTAAGTAGTTTCTCATTTGGATTAATCTCAACCATGGGTTAATTTCACCTTTCTTCTTATTTATTTTTGAGGGATCATCCATCAATAAATATGATGGCCACTACCTCTAGGAGGCATCATCATAGGCTTCCCAAAACCATTAAAAGATTTCTTCTTTAATCATCATCCTCTTTTTGGCATAGAGGCCATTTCTCATTCTTTGAGAATACATTACTTTTCCTATTATTTTCAATGCCTTCCTAAATAGGGGCAAATTGTAGACACCTAAAACTAGACATCGATGACCTCCAATCAAGCTTTTGACCAATTTCTACCAAAAAGGCACAATTTGTCCTAAAAATACTAAAAATTGCTAAATGATGTGAAACTAACATATTCAAATGCCAATTTTGACCAGGGTATCCCTAAAAGGGGTAATGAAATTTATGGGCTTACTAACTTTGATCAGATCATTTTGAGTCAAAATGCTAATTTTGTACCTAGGTGCTTTGGATTTCTCTTTCCTATCAAATCTCTTACACAAGACATGTGCCTTTGTTATTTTCTATTTATAACATCCTAAATAGGAATATAGATCTAATGCATTTAACATCATCTTCCAATTCTAATCCAGACAAATTTTGGACCAATAACAAAACATTCTGATCAATTTGAGTAATTTGTGCACAAAGTACTTAATCATGCTTAAGAGATAATTAAACCAAATTAGATCCTAATTAATAATTCCATGGAAATTTCTTAAATACTTATTTTTTTAAATGAATATTGAATATTTGCATCATCATGTAACTTTATTTCTTGGGAAGACATCCCTAGGCCATAAATGCCACAAATATCAAGATTCATGCCTCCCATGCCTCATCAAAGCTGGTAAGCATGGAATATACTGAGAGGGGGGGTGAATCAATATATTATATATCTTATAAAACTTTTCCTTAATCAAACATTCAAGATATGTAGTAAAACTCAAACAATAAACATCACAAAAGAAAGAGAGAGACACCATATATAACATGGAAACACAATGTGGGAAAAACCACAGAGAACAATCTCAAGTATATGAATGAGCACCAACCCAAACAATATTCGCAAGCCAAACTTGTAGGAGCACCATACCCCTTTGCCGAGCACCAACCCAGCTACTATTCATGAGCACCAACTCATAGGAGCACCATACCACTTTGCTAAGCACCAACCTAGCTATTATTCGTGAGCACCAACCCACATGAGCACCAACCACTTTGTGTATACCACACACCTATCTCTCAATGTTGATATATCAACAAATGATAGTTCAAAACAACATCTCTTTCCTCTCTCTCACCTTTGCTCTTCTAAGCTAGATATAATAAATACAAATCATATTCAACTCTCACAATTGCTCTTCTAAGCTAAATAACACAATATCAAATCAACCTCTTTCTTTCATATTACAAATGGCTTCTTAAGCCTTTATTTATATCTTTCCAAATTGCCTTTGGCCTTCCCCCTTTGTGACCCTTCAATCCTCATAGAAAATGGCACCAATCTTGGATGACCCTTCATATTCAAGCCTTCAAAAAGTCATGTGGTGACCATTCATGACAAAAAATGTCCTTCCCACTTTTGTCCTCATCTTGGTGACTTTTCGTATTCCTTAAAGTGTCCCTTCATGAGAAATTGTGCCCTTACTCTTTTGTCTTCACTTAGTGACTCTTGGTATTCCACAAGATGACTCTTCATGGTAAAATGCATCCCATCCTTCTTTTGTCTTTACCCCGTGGCTCTTCGACTTCTTCATGGGCCCTTCTTTTGTCTCATATGCAACCAAAAATATATTCGTTAATATTAAATAAATATTAGCTCACATTAGCCAAGATAAACAACATTAAATATAATGGGTCCTTTATCACCAATAATACTAGACCTTTGACATCAATGACAATATTTCCAACAATCTCCCCCTTTGTCATTGATGGCAACCTCAATCCTAAAACTGCCACATCCTGTCACTTACACATACTGTCATCTAAAAACATAGAGTAACTCCCCCTTACTGTAACAACCTATACCTATTATTCTCCCCCTTTGACATCAATGGCAAAGGGCCTACCTAGAGCTAACACTTAGCTCCCCCTCAACTGATGCTAAACCTCAATGGTAGGAAGTAAAGGAAATTACTCCCAACTTCTCTTGCAGATACTCAAATATGTCTTTTGGTAGTGCCTTTGTGAAAATATCTGTAATCTGCTCTATAGTACTAATATATTCCAACTTAACCTATTGATCTGCAACCTGCTCTCTCAAGAAGTGATATCTAATGGGAATATGTTTTGTTCTTGAATGCATTACTAGATTTTTTGAAATATTTATAGCACTTGTGTTATCACAAAAAATGGAAATAGGTTCATCATACTTTACCTTCATATATTCCAAAGTTTGCTTCATCCAAATCACTTGAGTACAACATAATACTGCTGCAATATATTATGCTTCAACTATAGAAAGTGATATTGAGTTATGCTTCTTGCTTAGCCATGATACTAAGCTATCACCAAGGAAGAAATCTCCTCCACTTGTACTCTTTCTATCATCTAAATACCCTACCCAATCTGAATCTATATAAGCAACTAAAGGGAAATATTTACCTATGGGATACCATAATCCATAATCCAATGTCCCTTTGATATATCTGAATATTCTTTTCACAAACTAAACATGACTATCTCTTAGAGATGACTGATATCTTGAAACCATACCTACTACATGCATGATGTCTGGTCTTGATGCTGTTGAATATAAAAGACTACCAATAATAGATCTATACAAATATTGATATGTAATAGGTGAATCTTCATCCTTGCTCACCTTATTTCCTATACACATAGGTGTGCCAACTGGTACACAATCCTCAAAACCAAATTTCTTCAACATTTCCTTGGCATATTTACTTTGAGACACAAAAATTCCTTTATTTGATTGAAATATTTGTAATCCTAAGAAAAATGATAATTCTCCAAGCATAGACATCTCAAATTCTTTTTGCATTCTATCAAAAAATTCTTTTGTCATCTTTTCAATATTTCCTCCAAAAATGATATCATCAACATATAACACAATAATCAATTGATGCTCACCTTCTATTTTGATGTAAATATTACTATTAGCAAATTCTCTCTTGAATCCTTGATCTTGTAGATACTTATCAAGTCCTGCATACCAAGCTCTAGGAGCTTATTTTAATCCATATAATTCTTTCTTCAATCTGCATACATGATTACTAATATTCGAGAGAATACACCCCTCAGGCTACTCAATGTAGACCTCTTCTTCAAGACTCCCATTTGGAAGGCAGATTTGAAATCCATCTGAAATACTTTGAAATTTTTAAATACTACATATGTAAGAAACATTCTAATAGCCTCTAACCTTGCTACTGGTGCAAAAGTTTCTTCAAAATCTATTCCCTCAATCTAAGCATATCCTTTACATACTAATCTTTCTTTATTTTTGGTTACTTCTCCATTTTCATTCAACTTATTTCTATAAACCCATTTTCTTCCTATCACATTGTGATCTTTTGGTCTAGGCACTAATTCCCAAGTATTCTACATCCATAGCCTTAACCCAATGCTCATCATGTCTAGCTTTTGAAAAATTTCTAGGCTGAATTTTAGATAACAAAGAGAAATTAACTTGTCCAGATTCACTTACCATCATTCTTTTGGTGCAAATTCCTTCTTTTATATCCCCAATGATGTCACTTTCATTATAATTTTTCTAAACATATTTGGATGGAGTCTTGGTGCCCTTTTTCTCCTTCTCATTTTCCTCATCTTCATCTGATTCTTCAAAGCCTTCCTCTTCAATGATTTTAGGAATGTCTACTGGATCACTAATCTTTTGTGTTCCATCTTCTTCTATTTTGACACTTGCACTTTCAACAATTTTCTTGGTTCTTTTGTTATAACATTTATAAGCTTTACTCTTGCAAGAATAACCAAGAAATATACCTTCATCTACTCTGCATTCAAACTTACCAAGTTTTTCATCGGTTCTCTTTATGAAGCATTTGCTACCAAAAACTCTAAAATAATCAACTATTGCTAGTTTGTCTTTCCATAGCTCATAAGGAGTCTTGTTGTTGTTGACTCTTAATAAAGCTCTATTCTGAATATGCACTGTTGTACCAACTGCCTCTCTCCAATATTTATTTTCTATCTTGGATTCATTTATCATTGTCCTTGCCATCTCCTGATCTATTCTATTTTCTATTTAATGACTCCATTTTGTTGTGGAGTTTTGGTTGTTGAATACTGTCTCTTTATTCCATGATCTTCAAAAAACTCAATAAATTGATCTGAGATGAATTTTCCTCCTCGATCTGATCTTAGACACTTAATCTTCATATTAGTTTCATTCTCAACTAATGCTTTGAATGCTTTGAACTGTCTAAAAGCTTCTGATTTTTTCTTTAAAAACATTATCCAAGTCATATGTGAAAAATCATCAATAATCAACATGAAATATTTATCACCTTGATTACTTTGAGTCCTCATAGGTCCACATAGATTAGTGTGAACAATCTCTAGCATTTGAGTGGTCGAGTACTCTTTTGTTTTGAATCGCCTTCTAGCCTGCTTCCCATGCTGACAAGGTCCACAAAGTGTGTTAGATGGCTTTGTGATCTTTGAAAGATTCCTGACTGCTTGATTTTTGGAAATTTTGACAATATTGTCAAAATTTATGTGCCCCATTCTCTTGTGCCATAGCCAACTTTCTTCAATCTGACTCATACAACATTTTTGACCTTTGATGTCTGATAGCATATATAAGTTATTACTTGTTCTCTGAGCATCTGCAATCAATACATCTAAATATTTTCTTCTAATTTCACAACCTTCTACATAAAACTTTAGTGTGTTCCCCTGATCACACATTTGACTTACACTCAAAAGATTATGCTTAAGACCTACATTAAAATATTTTCAATTTTAGTTCTACCATTATCTAAACTTAGTGTACCTTTTTTGGCAATTCTGGCAATAGTATTGTCCCCAAATTTCACTATGCCACCATTGATCTTCTTCAAGGTTATGAACTTGCTCTTGTCTCCTATCATGTGCCTCAAACATCTGCTATCAATAAACCATGAATTTTCTTCATTTCTTGCATGTAAAGCTGTCTAGACCAACATAAAACCTTCAAATTATTTCTTCTACCATGTCTTGACCTTTTTCTTGATGAATGGATCCCTGAAGCTCTGGTCCTTCTTGACTGAATCGAACACACTTCTACAATACCGAGCCATGTGTCTCAAGTTGTTACACTTGTAACAAATTATGGTCTCTTCATCAAAGCTTGATAGAGGAGCAAAAGAGTTATAGCTTCTACTTGACTCTACATGACCTTCCTTTTCCTTATTTTTGAGATTGTTAGCTCTTTTTATACATTCTAATTTTTTATGACCATATCCATTACAATAAAAATAATAACCATAAAAATAGGACCTATTTGTGAATCTCTGACCTGATTGTCTTTTATAGTTTTGTTCCTTCCAGCCTTCTTTGTCTTCTGTATTATTCACTCCTTCCCTTCTTGTTTCTTTATTTGTAAGAGATTCAACATAGCTCTTCTTCTTTTCAAAACTAATACCTATCTTATCTAATATTTCCTTTTGGCTTTCTAATATCTTATTCAACATATTAGTGCTATTCTCAAATTTTGAATCATTGACTATTTTATTATTGACCGCTTCCTCAATCTCTTCTTTTAAAGAGGCAATTTCAGTAACATACCTTTCACATTCTTTTCTTGATATTTCCAACTATGCCATCAGATCTTCTTCATATTTCTTGGCTTCTTCAAAGTGTGCTTGTAGATCTTTAATTATCTCCTTTGACTCCTTTTCATTTTTCTCGATTTGATGCTTCAATCTTCAATTTTTATTTTCAATAATTTTCAACTCTTCTAAAGCACACATGAGTTCTCCTTCCATATTCACTTTAGCTTCATCCTCTTCTTCTTCTTGATCAACTATTCTTTTGCTTGCAAAGGCACCTTTATGTATGGCCATCTTGTGCTTTCTTGATCTACCTTCAAGCTGTAAAACTTTTTCAAAAAGGAACGTGCTATGATACTAATTATTAAGCATAGAATATACTGAGAGGGGGGGTGAATCAGTATATTATATATCTTATAAAACTTTCCCTTAATCAAATTTACTTAATCAAACATTTAAGATATTCAATAAAACTCAAACAATAAACATCACACAAGAAAGAGAGAGACACTAGATATAATGTGGAAACCCAATATGGGAAAAACCACGAAGAACAATCTCAATTATATGAATGAGCACCAACCCAAACAATATTCACAAGCCAAACTTGTAGGATCACCATACCCCTTTACTATTCGTGAGTACCAACCCATAGGAGCACCATACCCCTTTGTCGAGCACCAACCCAGTTATTATTCATGAGCACCAACCCACATGAGCACCAACCACTTTGTGTATACCACACACCTATCTCTCAATGTTGCTATATCAACAAATGATAGTTCAATACAACATCTCTTTCCTCTCTCTCACCTTTTCTCTTCTAAGCTAGATATAACAAATACAAATCATATTCAACTCTCACAATTGCTCTTCTAAAATAGATAATACAATATCAAATCAACCTCTTTCTTTCATATTACAAATGGCTTCTCAAGCCTTTATTTATAGCTTTTCAAATCACCTTTGACCTTCCCTCTTTGTGAACCTTCAATCCTCATAGAAAATGGCACAATCTTTGATGACCCTTCATATTCAAGCCTTTGAAAAGTCATGTGGTGACCCTTCATGATGAAAAATGTCCTTCCCACTTTTGTCCACATCTTGGTGACTTTTCGTATTCCTTAAAGTGTCCCTTCATGAGAAATTGTGCCCTTACTCTTTTGTCTTCACTTGGTGACTCTTGGTATTCCCCAAGATGACTCTTCATGGGAAAATGCATCCCATCCTTCTTTTGTCTTTACCCCATGGCTCTTCAACTTCTTCATGGGCCCTTCTTTTGTCTCATATGCAACCAAAAATATATTTGTTAATATTAAATAAATATTAACTCACATTAGCCAAGACAAACAACATTAAATGCAATGTGGCCTTTATCACCAATAATACTAGACCTTTGACATTGATGACAATATTTCCAACAAAAGCCCTTCATGCCTCTTAATTTCCCTTTATTTGAATTTCATGATGAGGATAATTATAAACTTAATTCCAAAAATTTAATTAATCCTCAACCACACATCTCAATCTCAAGATGGATGGTTTAGGTTGATTATAGACATTCTCAAAATTATATAAATAGAGAGGCCATGAACATAATTTCTAAGCTATTTTGGTTCAAAGATATTACGCTCAAATATATTCAAAGTCTTGATAATGCAATGTTATAATGCACAAATTATTTCAAAATCCATTGCAATTAGTGTTACCATGCCAAATTGATTCCAATCCAAGCCAAGGCACAAGCCAAAGGTGCCAATGAGAGATGGAGGTATCCAAGCTTCTTTGATGAGGACTTCATGAGCACAAACTAAGAAAGCCACTAAAAAAAGCATTTTGGAGCATCTAAGGAAGGTAAAATATGGTTTCTTTTGAATTTTAGTTTTGTGTTTTATTCATTTTTGTTAACTAAGCTCTCCCTAGTGTCTAGGTCATGAGATGTTATGCCAGTTAGTGTGTTTCTTTCATTTTATTTTCATTTTGGAACTAACACCATACTAACCATTCTCTCTTGAGTCAAATTAATAGATCACAAGAAATTATAAAGGCACAAAAATCTAATCTTTAGTAATGATGTTTGTTATAGAAAAAATTAGGCATTAACTTTTAGCTACTCCATTTGAGTTTCTCATATATCACTAAGCCTTATAATACCTAGTTAATAAGCATATGTATCATGGAAGGATTTATAGGTGGTTAGTTCTCTTTAAATATTTCTAAGTCAAAATCATTATGAAACTAGGAAGGGAAAATTTGGGATTGGATCACTTGGATAGGATACAAAATGGGGAGGAACTAGAAGAAATAGAGGATGATTCCTCATATGTGCACTTGTTTAGGGATACTATGATCCCTAACAATATGGAATACATTGTAAATTTTTTGGAGAAAGTTAATTTCCATGAACATTATGTTGAGAGGGGTGAAAATCAAATAGTGAAAATCTCAATTCTATATAGTCTCATTAATGAATTTATGTATAAGATTGGGAAAGATGATATGCTTCTTAGAATAGCATTAGAGCATGAAAAACCACATATTCTCCAATAATCACATTATGGAGTTTTAAGAGGAAACATCATAGGAGAAGCCACTATGAAAAAAATATTACATACTAGTCTTTGGTGGCCAACTTTATTTTAGGATGTTCATATGGTGGTTAAGCATTGTGATGGGTGTTAAACAATGGGAAAGCCCAATTGGTGTGATTATATGCCTTTGGTCCTAATGTTAGTTGATCAAACTTTTGAGCAATGGGGTATAGATTTTTTTAGGACCTATAATTCCCCTAGGAAAATTCATACTGCATGATACATCATTATTGTGATATATTACTTTACCAAGTGGGTGAAAGCTACTCTCATACCTGATATCACCAAATCCTACAACCTTAAGTTGGTTTTTCAATACTACTCTAAGATTTGGGTAGTATTGGACTACCTATAGGCCTATGGGTTACCTATGGTAGAGGTAGACCTATAATTTTAAGGGCTAACTCCCTAGATTGATCCTTGAATGCTTATCACTTGCTTCAATTATTTTCTCAAATTAAAATGGATATAAGTGACACAAAAATAACCTACTCTAATGAGGTGATACACCATAGATATCTCCACTATACTACCATATAGAAGTGCATTATGAAACATGGCTTATAACACTAGTCTCAAAATCCTTAATTGCTCTAACATTACTATTTCAAACATGGAGGTGATATGCATCAAAATAATCAAGGTGAGTTAACCAAATGTCATATTAAACTTAAGATGGATAAATTAACTATATACACTTCATGTGACCTATTAGTGAGAGGGCTACTTTCATCAAACATGAAAGGGTTGAGAGGAATCAAGGATAGACACTAATCACTTAACCTTTCCCTATAAAACACTTCACACACTTAGACAAGATAGCTTGTGAAATCAAAACTAGATTGCATATATTATTTCAAATGAAAATTATAATATCAAACCAATAAGACTTCACCATACTAGGTGTGTAAATTACAAGAGCTAATATGGCTTGCATTTATAGGATGTGTGAGGAGAGAGGAGATAAGTTTAAGGTTAATAATGCCACATGTCAAGGCATGAAAATTAGTTACATTATAGAAGAATGAGCTAAATAATATAGATCTAGAAGGCCTTCTTGGATAAGTGTCCATCTAGAGTATCAAACTTTCCAAAACTGGTATAGGGTCCTCAAATGACCTTCTTGAAAATTGCTTTCTTGATGAGGCATCTCTTGACTAGTCAAAATTACAATAGGGAGAGTTGACACCTATGTGTTGTCTTATGGGGGTTAGAAACATTCCATGATAGTCATTATATGCATCCCTAACTACTATCCATCTTTTAGACACTTGTATTGACCATCTATAGTCATTCATTAGTCTTATAGGCGTCATTCTTCACATTTACCACCCAAGTGGCCTTCAATTTCTCAACCAAATATATGGAAGAGGTGTTAGGACACCTTTATAGAGTCTTTTTGTCCTTCCATTCCATGAATTATACCTTTAAATGTTCCAAAAAATCAACTTTTAATCCTCTCACTATGTAGGCACTCCTTACCTTCAATCTCTTTCAAAGACTACTTGAAATGAATGACTTAGTAGAGATGTTTATGTTCTTTTATAAGTTTATAAATGGACATAGGTGGTAAATGAAATTCCTAATTAACCTCCCCATATGATTTTCATTCTTAAAATATCTTATGCACCTAAAAATAAATAAAAATCTATAAGAAACCATATTTTATCCATTATTTGCATAAGTAAGGTATAGACCAATCTGATGTAATAGATTATGAGAGATTCATACACAAGTCTAAAATCATTTCAAAGCCATACTATCCCATCTAGATGAATTTTATTTCTTAACTCATCCATAAAGTCTTAAATAAGTGTTTATGAGAGTTTTTAGTGGTTGAGACTATTAGTAATTTTTCATAAAAATTAGACATTGAAACTCCCAAAAAATCCCACTAAGTTTGAGATTAGGACCCTCCTCAAATATTTCCAAATCCTTGGGTCACCATGCAATGTGTTCACATAGGTTTGATCTCTTGAAGATGGCCTATTGATTTATTTAGTGTATTCTAGACACCCTTGTCATGCTTTTAGGCCAAAATAACCAACTTGTGTGTTCTCTATACACACAAATGGTACTTGTGATCTAGTAATTTGACTCAAGAGAGGATGGTTAGTATCGTTTTAGTTTTAAAATGAAAACAAAATTAAATAAACACACTAACTAGCATAACATCTCTAGGCCTAGACACTAGGGAGAGCTTAGTTAACAAACACAAATAAAACACACAACTAAAATGAAAAATAAACCCTCTTTTACCTTCCTTGGATGTTACAAAATGCTTGTTGTAATGGCTTGCTCAGCTTGTGCTCATGAAGTCTTCATCAAAGGAGGCTTGGATATCTCCTTTTCTCCTTTGCACCTTGTGGCTTTGGCTTGGCTTGGATTGGAATCAATTTGGCATAGTAACACTAATTACAATCACCTTTACAATCATTTGTAAATTATAACATTACATTATCAAGACATATAAACGATGTTCATGGCCTTTCTATTTATTTATTTTTGAGATTGATCAAAATCAACCTAAACCATCCATCTTAAGATTGAGATGTGTGTCTAAGGATTAATCCAATTATGTGATTAAAATCCATAAATGGGCTCATCAATATTTGGGATATAGGAGAAATTAATAGGCATGGAGGGCTTTGATGAGGCATGGGAGGCATGAATTTTTATATTTGTGGAATATATGGCTTAGGGATGTCTTTCCAAGAAATGAGGTCACCTGATGATGTAGATATTCAATATTCATTTCAAAAGATAATTAGTCAACAAGTTTCCATGGAATTATTAATTACGCTATAATTTGGTTTAATTAGCTCTTAACATGATTAATCACTTTGTGTACAAATTACTCAAATTGATTAGAATGCCTTGTTATTAGTCCAAAATTCAACTAGATTGGAATTAGAAGTTGATGTCAGATGCATTGGATCCATTATCCTATTTAGGATGTTACCAATAACAAATAATAAAGGCACATGTCTTGTGTAAGAGATTTTATAGTAAAGAGATATCTAGAGCACCTAAGTGCAAAATTGGCATTTTGACTCAAAATGATTTGATCAAAATTAGCTAGGCCTATAAATTGTATTGCCCCATTTAATGATACTATAGGCAAAATAATCACTTGAATATGTCAGGTTCAAAGGTTTTAATGTGGTTTAGTTTTTTTATGCCAAATTGTGCATTTTGGGTGGAAATTGGTCAAAATCCTAGCTGGAGGTTGTCGGTGGCTAGATTTAGGTGTCTACAGTTTGCCCTTATTTGGGAAGATGTTTCAAAATTTAGCCAAAGCAATGTCTTCTCAAAGAATGAGAAATGGCCTATATGCCAAAAAGAAGATAATTGAAGAACAAAGTTCCAAATTGTATTTGGGAAACTTATGATGATGCCCTCTTGAGGAAGTGGTCATCACATTTGTTGATGGATGGTCCCTCGAAAATAAACAAGAAGAAAGGTGGAATTAACCCATGCTTGAGATTAATTCAAATGATAAAATGCTTGCATACATTGATGTAAAAAGGATGCTGATTTGCCCAAAGGTAGTTATAATTAGGATTAAAAGTCAAAATAATGATTTGCCCATAGGCGGTTATAATCGTTAATAGGACCTATATTGGCTAAATATGATTGTACCCCAGTTAGGGATGATTAGTAAGAATAACCCAAGGATATAACCTAGAATATAGATTAAAGATGAACAAGTGCAAAGTGATGAAAGAGATGGATAGGCGAATAAGATTTATCATTATAAATAATTCAAATTTACCTACTAATTAGGAGATGCTCATCCTAATTAGCAATGATACAACTAGAATGGCCAATGGGTTAATTTTATCAAGGGTGGGATGGAAGGATTTGCCAAGGTGCCAAGGAAAAACTATTGTGGTTCCATTGATTGTAGAACTTTTTGAAGCTAATTTTTTTTTATAGAATGTGATGGTAGGCTTCATGATAGAACACCATGAATACTTGGCCAAAATATGTGTAAGGACTGACTCCTGATCCAATAAACACTTGAAAACAATACACTAATGATAAAAACCATGATGACAATGTTGACATATAAATAGGGATGGACTCAAGAATAATGTGTGCAAGGAATCACCCAATGCATACATATAGAGTGAGTTAAGGTAACAGTGCTAAAATAAAAAAAAATAGGTAAGTGAACAAACAAACAAATAGAAAAATAAATAAAAAAACAACTTGAAATAAAAAAACAAATAGAAAGCCTAAAAACAAAAGAAAAAGAAAGCATCCTAACAATGATAATGTCCCAGGAAGGTGGATTGAGGATAAATAACTTGGTTTAGATAAGACAAATATTTTTGGATTTTGAAATATTATGAATTTTTTTGGCATTTTTAGGTATCTTAATTTGTTATAGAATGATAAGATACCTGCTCACAAAATGGTGGGAGCATTTAGCTTAGATTGCTCACAAAATAGTGAGAGCATATGGAAAGGGGGACTAAGGTGACCTCAACATGAATTGAGCATGACCCACATAGTCCTAAAATGACCTTAATTCATAGCAATTCCATCCACACAAAAGGTATGAAAAAACCAACTAGGTCTGAATAAGTTCTCAAATCCAGTAAATGGTTAGTCAAATGAAAACAATAATGGCAAGGTGATTTGACAATGCATGATAAACAAGTGTTTCCCCTATTTTTCCCATACATGGTTATAAATAGGATTAAAAAGCATAGGTAAATGATACTAATTTTCCCATAGGTAGTTATAATTAGTAGTAATACTGGTGAAACACTGATTTGCCCATAGGCAGTTATAATCAAGCTCACATAAATAAAATTGATATAGGATGGAAAATGAAAGACATCTTTCCAGATCAACTATCACACTAATTTCATAAAATATAATTTAAACAAAAACTTTATTTATTATTTAAACTTGATAGGAATCCTCTCACAAAAAGTGTGGGAAGAAACAAAGGAACCAAGATCAAAACAGGATTGGGTAGGATGACTAAAAACAAGCTTTGGTCTAGATAAGAATGGAATGATAGGATGGAATGGCATTGATTTAGGATAATGATGGTTTGAAAAATTAGATAAAATGGTAAAAGGGTTTCCCCCAAGTGATGGGGTGAATGGAAGGATACACGATAATGGCAAAAGGATATGTAATAATGGCAATGTCATGGAAATTTGAAATGGTATGGTACATGTTTTTATCTTGGGTGTGGTTTTTTATTCTATTGTTATTGATGATTGGGAGATGCACTTCCTAATCAAAAAAGGATGCAAATACAATACTTAATCATGTTAATTTATATCCCACACCTCATCTGAATAACTGCTCTGTCAATACCTACTTATAGATTTGGATGTTAATAATGTTGTTATGTTATTCATTAGTCAATGATTCTAATTCTTTCAAGTATTGAGACAAGGTATCTTTGTATTCTTTTAAATTGAAACTGTGAACGTGGATGCTAAACAAGGACAAATAATGGATGGTAGGTTTTATTGTGAAATGGAATGGTAGATGATAATAGAATGTGGAACAGTTGGGAAACAAATCAAGATCAAGACTTTTAGTCACAGGTAATGTTGTTGATACTAGATTCAACATAATTTTCGTTATGGTAGGGTCGAAGACTTGTTCTCTTGATAGGACCATCATATTTTTTTATTGCTTGGGTCTAATAGTAGCTACCATTTGATTAGGATATAGATAGGAAGATATTTTGATTTTAGCTTTGATTTTATCTTCATCAAGTAGTGAAGAACTTTTGTGCTCAACTATTGGTGCCTCAAAGAGGTTTTCACCAATGAAGTTGTCTTTATTTTCCCATAGTGCCTTCAAGAAGGCTTCACTAAGGAATGTGCTTTTGACATTGATTATCTTCTAGCACTTCCAAAAAAGTTTCACTAGAAGATGTTAAGTTCTAACCTTGATTGTCACCTCGCACTTCCAAAAAGGTTTCACTAGGAGAGTGTTCTTCTACTTTATGAATGTGATCTCAGCCTCCTTGCTCTTCTTCACATGCTATGTCACCATGTATGTATTTCAATAAAGTGTGATTTTTTTGATCCCAATCAACATTTATGGGAGATAGAATGTCAATAATATAGCTATTTTGGTTGATGGTAATGGCTTGTGAAATGATATTGGAATGGGAGAGGCTGCATAATCCTCATAGAAGATACTAGGAGAAATTGTGTCAATGCTAAGTTAATCATCCCCAAAAATTGTATAAGGATCACAAATTTATTTAAATTGATCTATGAGGTATGCATAACTAATGTTGCAATAGCCAAAAACATATTTTTCTTTTAAATTTGATTCTAACTCAAGGGACTTTGAATCTGATGTTAATTTTGATTTTGATGCTAAATCTAATGTTAATTTAAAAATAGAACTTGATTCTAACTTTGATTCTTCATATAATGGGCACTTTGTTATAATTATTTCTTATTGAATGTTTGGTATTGACAAGTAATGCCCTATGATGGAAAAATGGTTCCATAAAGACTGGTTTGTCAAAGTGAGACTCCTCCATAATGGGAAATAGGTTAAGAGATAACTCCTTAGGGACTAGATTATCAAGGGGAGACTCTTGAAAAATAGGCATATAGTCAAGGTAATTATTTTACCAAATGTGGTTATAATCATTAAGAAGTGACTCAAAAAACACTAGATCATCAGAGTGAGACTCCTTGATAACAAGTATAGGATCAAAAAGAAATTCATCATAGGTTTACTTATCAAAAATGGTTGATTTAACAAAAACATCTTAGATTGGTTGGTTATCTTGGCCTTAGTTTCCAATGAGTTGGAAGATACCAATTTTTAACATAGATGGGTATTTAAATGATTGGATTGGTTGAGGTTTGGATGGGATTGGTAATGGAGGAGGAATGGCCTATATTTGGATAATGGTAGGGCATTGGGGAGCATGATTTCTTTCATAATCCAAAGGATAAAGTCTTGAGATGGTAATGATATGGTGGTGTGGAGCTTCATTTCTTACACAAGCCAAAGGACTAGGTCTTAGAAGGATGAATGGGTGTTATGGAGCCTGGTTGCTCATATAAGCCAAAGGAATAGGTCTAGGAACGGTAATGGTATTCCTTAGATATTGTAGAGCTTGATATATCATATAATATAAAGGAGGGTTAGGGGTAGTTGATGATCAAATAACAAAAGGATGTCATGGAACTTGATTCCTTGCACAAGCCAAAGCATCCAAGTCCTCCTCATAAACCATATCATCCCAGTCATGAGTTAGCTCATAATCTGGTTCTTGACTATGCTCCGTGTACTAATTATTACAAAGAGAGTATGGATCTGTATCCCAAACAACATTATCTATAGTTGGGTCTTTAATTTCCTCCTCACAAGCCTCTTCATGATAATCAAAGACTCAATTTGGATTTTGTGGATTTTGACTATGTTCCCCGTATGGAGTATTATAAGGAGAATAATAAAACTCCTTACAAAGTATTTCTCTATAGGGGTTCCGAGTGGGATTTTGTGTGGCCATTATATCATAGTTTGGATTGTACATGACTCCACCATAAGTGTATCTATACATATCTGCATAAATGATGAAATCTCTGAAGCAAAAAGGTTTAAAGTTCTATAAACTCTGAAAAACTATCTAAAGGAAAAATGGTCCAAACTTGGTCTAACTTGGTCAAAGGGGTGGATTTGCATCTCCAATGTGGTCTTAAAATGGAGTTGTGTCTCCAAAATGGTTTATTCTAAGACTTGGCATAAAATATTGTAACATCAAATGTCTAATGTCAAATGTCATATGTATAAAAGGTCAAGTGTCTAAATAAAAACCAACATGTCAAAAGTCTAGGTCAAAGTGTTCCAAACAAGGTCTAAACTATGAAAGGGAAAAGTTGAGTTACTAGGTCTTTCATCCAAACACAAAGTCAAAATCTAGGCTAAAAAAAATAGGCATATGCTAGGACTTTTGGCCAAATGGCATCAAAACCTAGACTTGAAAGAAATGTATCATGTGATTTGATTTAATCTAAAAAGTTTAGAAAAAAAACTTTGACATAAACCTGGCACTTGAAATCAAACATAAACATGACCAGTTATAATAAGGCATAAGACAAAAGTCTCTTTGAAGAAAGACTATGTTTTCTCGAATAAAGGTATAAACAATAATAAGGATAGGTACTGAACAAACAAACTATCAATAGTTTTAAAATTTGGGTAATCAACTAGTTAAAATTATGCAACCCAAAAGAGAAAGATCTATGTATCAACCCCATGAATTAAGTCTTAAACAAAAATTAATCAATGTTTGAATCCAAACTTGACAAGGCTAATTTTAAACTCAATGATGAAAACTAGGATTTGACTAAACAAGCTTGACAAGATTGGATAACATGAAAGCATAAGACATAGGTCTAAATGGTATAATGGTTTGAAACAATGGTTTCTAATATAGGATAAACTAATCTTGAAACAAATTGAGTAGCCTAATGATGTAAGCATGATTGAATGATGTGATCTATGTTATGTTTCAAAGACTCAAAAGGCTCAAAATGTTTTGGCATGATTTGGGCAGCATAACACTACCCTCCTTAACTCAAATACATTATTTTGACATGGATTATGAATAAAAAAACAAGTTTTAGTCTCAAAACATACCAAGAAAAAATGACCAAAATACACTAAATATAATCCAAATCCTTAGCAAGGGTATGGCAATGTGGGCTTGACTAAACTAGCAAGATTTCAAATATTTCTAGGGGAATCAATTGCACAATGACTTTCATGTCAAATAATGTAAAAGACAAGAACATAAATTGGGTGACCATGACATTGGCTAGTTGTAAAAAGATCTGGTCCTTTTTACAACCATTATATCATGTTTGCTCAGTGTAGTGTGATGTCCGAATACAGAGACATCCCATGTGTAACTCAAAAGGAGTAAGTGAAGTTAATACTAGTAGATGAAACCCTAGGTCAAAGCTTCCTTAAAGAACTCATGGGAGGTAATGATGTCCCCATCTTAAGCCAATTTTGCATGAAATAAAAGGCTAATAGAAAGACTTTAGGGTCATTTTCAAGGTCACCCAATCTTTGACAAGTTTTTTAGGGAGTGCTTTAGATGACATTCTTTCTAAGCCTTGGACTAGTATTTTTTAAATAAGGATGGTGATTTTGATTCCAAGGGTTCCGTGAAGGGGATAAATGGAACAACATACATGAACACCCTTCTCTTTACTAAACAAAATTAGATCAAATAATTATTTAAGACAAAAATGACAAGTGTGTTTAATATAAAGCCCAAATGAAAGATTTGGTGGTGTTCATTTGACCCTTTGGTCTTAATTTGTAACTTTGAAAGCTAAATACAAGAATTAATAAATAACACCCTAAATGATTTTCATTTAAGCACCAAAATGAAAATTTTGATTCATTTTAAAACACCCCAAAAGAAGTTTTAAAATATCTATTTAAACATGCTTTGATTATTTTTCAAGTAAAACCTGCAAAAGTAATGTTATCAAGACATTTAGCTTAGAATCACTTTTGAAGATGAAATGACTAACTTATAAAAAGATCTCTCAGGTTTGTTTACAAAAAACATAGTGACCATCATCGGTTATACTAACTAGTAATGGTGATGTTTATGCAGACTGATGATGGTTCTACTAACAGATGATGGTTAGGTAGACTGAC